>OZ020617.1:38884105-39154105 GCA_963971575.1 Liopterus haemorrhoidalis
TATGAAACTGTTTGTGATCAGTTTCTCAACAATATCTAATTTGTGTATCTTTTCTATAGGATCGTGGACTTCGATTCCTAATTTTGATTTATACTTTGTGAACTTTTCTTTAATCATCTCCATAAGTTTGTATGGATTTTTATGTGAAATTTTAAGAATTTCAATCATAAGGGTAGTAGATGTCGCTTTATCTTTAAAATTATTCGATAAATGTTCAATTAAGGTATCCGGGTTGGTTATCGTAATTTCTGCAATACTTTCAGCGGCTTTACCTTTTACTTTATTTATTAGTAAAAGAATGTAATATTCTTTCTCAAATTCATTAAGTTCTGGGTTGATTCTACTTAACAGTATTGTTATCCTTTTTGTCGCATTTATAAATATATTTAATTCATTGACGTTTCCGTCGTATTGGGGTATAGCTTTAACTACTTTTTCGATTAATGACGTTCGGTCAGCCATTTCTGATCTTAAATTATTTTCGATTTCTTGAATCGTAGCAAATAGATCTGAATTATTATCCAGTTTAAATTGTTTTAATTATTAATTAGATTATTTTAATCTGAAGTCTTTGTGACTTTCTTAAATCTAAATTTCAAAATCGTCGACAAGACAGATTGAATATTTAGTTTTACAAAAAAATTTGTACTTACAATAACAGTAAGGCTAAGATTAGCTTTACGAGAAGCATTTGAACGGGTACTCGGTATACGGACTGCTTTGTTCAGTTACTTCTGTTTCTACGGGCACTCGTCTTGCGGGCTGCTATGTAGATTGAACGGGCTCTCGGCTTGCGGGCTTCGGTGTTCAGTTGATCCTGTGAAGAAGTTCTCGGCTCTCGGTATGCGGGCGACTATGAGGATCTTCTTTCTTGATCGGGTTAGAGTTGTACGTTTCTTCAACGGAGAATTCTTACTTGTTGATTCTTCAAGAGTTGTCGGGCACTAGGCTTTGCAGACTCTTTGATTTTATTTTGTAGAGAAAATCTGATGTTGATTTTTTCTACAGGATGTTGTCCACAAATCGTTGAAACGAACCACGGTAGTTTTAAACGAATTGAGTCTTTTTTTTTCAAAAAGATTTTCGAACGGCCGTTTTGGACTTATCCTACCGACTGCGCCAGTTAAATAATATATTTAACAAACTTTGTTTTTAAAAAGTTTATTTGTTTACATACAAGTGTGGGTGACCACAGTAAGATTAATTCTGTCTTGCTTTGATAACTAACATGTATTTATATGTTTTGTTGTCAGAGCAATGACCAATACATGATGTGATAATATATTCTAATCGTGACTTCTGATTAGTAAACCAACGCGTGAAAGCGATTAAGATTTTTTGGTGCATGTCCGGTGTCAACTTAATTGCTTTTATAGATATTTATAATTTGTATGTATCTAGTAATGCATTCATATAATAATCTAGTTACTATTTTTCAGCGATTTTAAAAATGTTTTTTGTTTTTTGTCTTAACTGTCAGTGTCTGGTAATAAATATTAATTAAAATAGGGCTTGCGGCCAATTATTAAATTCACAAACTTTAATTTTAAATCTACTGGAATAAACATCAAATTATAATCCAAAATTTACGTATGAGTATAAATGTTTCCTTATTTATAATTATTACCTTAAAATTAATAATTTTGTTTGTTTGAGTACTGTTGTAAATTTATTTTCGCGCTCTAATTAGTACAGATATCTACGAATTATGCTGTTTCTTTCTAATGCTTTGTTTTTTATTCAAATAATTTTGAAGGTTAGTTGTCAACTTGGGTCACTATACGTTACTATAGGTATGCAAATAATTATAATGATATAGACAGAGAAAGCATGTACCAGGTCTACAAGTATGAAATGCGGATTTTTTTCAAACTTGCCGCGCAAACATAGTGTATAGTTCAAAGTTTCAACACATATGGCGTTTTGTTAAGTTATCATTAAGTGTCAAATGCGTATAGGTTATAATTTGAAAACTGATCATATAGTTTTGTTTTACTGTGTTAAAAATGTCAAATTTTGTGCCAAATAAAGAGCATTCGCGGACAGTACTACTGTTTTGTTTTCATTTGAAAAAAACTGCTGCTGAATCATACCTATTGCTTCGAGAAGCTTATGGTGAATATGCTCCATCGCAAGATACGTGTGAACGATGGTTTCGGCGTTTCAAAAGTGGTGACTTTGATCTTACAGACAAAGAACATGGAAAACCTCCAAAAAAATATGAATATACAAAATTGGAAACATTGCTACAGGAAGACGATAGTCAATCACAAAAACAACTAGCAGAGCAGTTAGGCGTTAGTCAACAAGCTGTTTCCAATCGCCTACGAGAGATGAGAAAGTTGGCAGATGGGTTCCACATGCATTGAATGAGAGGCAGATGGAAAAACGCAAAAACACTTGTGAAATTTTGCTTGCATGATACAAAACACAGTCTTTTTTGCATCGTATCATTATTGGCGATGAAAAATGGATTTATTTTGAAAATCCCAAACGCAAAAAATCATGGGTGAACCCAGGCTCACCATCCACATCAACTGCAAGACCGATTCGCTTTGGCAAAAAGACAATGCTCTGTACTTGATGGGACCAAAAGGGTGTGGTCTATTATGAATTGTTAAAACCTGGTTAATACAGTTAATACCCAACGCTACCAACAACAACAGATCGAATTGAACCATTCGCTGCTCATAAAACGACCAGAATACGAAAGAAGACAGCACAAGGTAATCTTTCTTCACGATAACGGTCCATCACATAATGCAAAAGCAGTTTGCAACACATTGGAGGCACTCAAGTGGGAAGTGCTACCCATGCCGCTTACTCACCAGACTTGGCCCCTTCAGATTACCACTTGTTCGCATCGATGGGTCACGCACTTGCCGAGCAGCACTTTTGTTCATATGAAAATGTGAAAGAATGGCTAGATGAATGGTTTGCGGGGAAAGGGGAAGAGTTCTACTGGCGAGGTATTCACAAATTGCCTGAAAGATGGGAAAAATGTATAACTTCTAATGGCATACTTTGAATAAATAAACTTTTACTGTTCTGTTGAGTTTAATGTGTTTTATTTAAAAAAAAATCCGCATTTTATACTTGTAGACCTGGTAGTATTGAATATCGATACTTGCAACAACGAACAGTCACTTATCAGCTATCAAATTTATTCAAAATTTATGTGATTTTTTTTTTTTTTTCTCGGCCAACTTACGACGTTTTTTTTTTTTAATCGTACATCACTTAACTAAGTAAGGTTTAGTTTTTTAAAGAAGTCTGTTCAATGACAAATGAACGAATCAACAATCAATTTATGTCATTCTGTCTATCCTTGATACTTTTATCATATGCCTGTAGGTCTATATTTCAAAGGAATTTCTCTTCAGCATTTGTTCGAATGAGAAAAAATTAAATTAAATTCCTTGCCCTAAACCTTCTTTTATTCTGTAGTTGCCCTTGTTCTTGGTCAACTGATCGTTTCTTTTTAATGTATCTTTTATCCCCAGTTTGAAATATACGACACTTATACTTCAGTCTGGCTCATTCAAGTATGACAACGAGCGTTTTATTTTGATTTTTGTACTTTTTTGAACTAGTAAATAGTCTGTCTGGAACGTGTCCTGTGTAGAAATACCCCTTAATACACTACCCCATGTGCTAACGAAGACCACTACCACGTCGCTACCGTGCACGAGGAAATATTGTGCGCAACCTGGGGAATAATTTACTACGACAGTTCTATCATTTTTTCTCTTCAACAAAATGTAGTTATAAATATGTTATGGCTGCTGTTGAAGGAATTTATGGATTTATTATTTACTTTTGTTATATTAGAAACATTCTCTTTAACCTTATCCTTTCCAAACACGCTACCATAACCAAAAATTTGAAGAATCCTTCTTTTTAAGTTATATTGGATAAATCAGTTGGGGTACCCGTGATTCCGAGAGTTTTTGTTATGTAAATTTTTGCTGAAAAGTAAATAGAAAGTGAGATATTTCAGTTTCAAGTAGAACAAAATAATTCTTTCTTTATTCTAAACCTGTCTTTTGTATATATGTTTGATGCCAATTAAATAATAAGAGAGATACTCCGTTATAGATAGCGCTCCCCATAGACCCCCAAATATTCATCTTATTAAAAACTGTGTTCAGCAAAAAATAAACTATTCTTCATTCTAAATAAAAAAAATTATATACAATTTTGCTGTTAAGTAATAAGTAAGATATTTCAAGTTTGTAGGTAGCGCTCAACATATCTTCCCAAATAAATATCTTATTAAAAACTGAATTGAACAGGAAAGAACCATTTCTTCATTCTGAACACATTTCCCCTTACACATTTTTGATGTAAAGTAAATTAACTTGTTAATGTTTTATTTTATTATTATTATTATTATTTATTTTTTTTCTGGGAAATAAATTAATAAATAAGAGAGATATTTTAAGATTTCTGAAGTATTCATCTAAATTTAAAAATACGTAAAAATAAAAGATTTGATTTTTATTAAAAACAATTTATGTCACACAGTCGTGATGTTACGTTAGTCCTATGGGAAATATATCTAGACAGACATTATTTTATTTTTCCATAGCCAACCCTTATATAATTAATTTTTGAACTCATGGTATAATAAAATAAGTTTAGAATGAAGGAACGATTCTTTTCTGTTCAACGGAGTTAAAAAAGTGGGGGGGGGCTACGTATATAATTCAAATATCTCATTTTACATAATCATCAAATAAAAATATATATATATTTAACAAAACACGTACGAAGTACGAGTACATCAGGTAGTTTTAATTTTAGTAAACAATTTTAATCTCGAGACCCCCCTTGGAAAGAAAATCTTGAGATTCCATATAACCTATGTTCGAATCTATGGTTCTACTCTATCACCGTACCAAATTACATGAAAATACGTCCAGCCGTTTTTGTGTGAATCTCGGACAGATAGACAGACAAACAAAAAGTGATTGGATTTTACATAATGTCACTTACTAGATATCTTCGAAATCCTGAAATGTGTAAAAATTCACACTTTACATAAATTTTCCTATTACAAACATCCTTCATCTCCTGATTCATGTTTGACGATATTTTCATGTTGCTCTTTTATATATAATTTCAGCTTTAATCAGAAATTTTGAGTTAAATGCAACAGATGTTGCCAACATATTATTTTGTGTCGTCCATCGGTCACTGTCGGTTATTGGAATATATTTGAAAATTTACCAGGGTGTACTATATTTGTGAAATGTCTATGAATCATATGAAAATTGAAGCATATGATTTGATGTGCTGGAAATTATGCATGGTGAAATCTGACGGAAAATTAACAACAATTATTTTCTCTCAGCAGAGCTTTGTTATCAAACTACATGATTACATTCATAGAACTTGATGGAAAATGGAAATAAAAAATATTGAGGCTACAATTACAGACAACTATTAAAATAGATTTTAGAATAACTCTTTTTATTCATACGGTGCAATTAAAAAAATCCATGTTCTAGCTGAATCTAGAAATCCAAAATAGATGAACTGTTATACAAAAAAGGATATCGCATCTTATGCCAGGCCAAGCACATGAACTGTAGTTTTAATGCCGATGATTATTAATTTGAAGGATAAGAAAAAATAAACATCATTATCTCATCGTATATTAGGCACAATCATCCGACTAGCATAACTGAAAACAATTATTTTATGCTGTATCAAAATTCATACAATCTATGGCAGAGAAAATATGACCGCGGGCAAGGTTTTTGTTATTCTATAAATTTTAAAAGCAATATTTTTAAACCGAAACGTGTATTTATTATGCAATTTATAGGAACAAATTGAAAAGAAAATTTGAAAGAATTAATATATGAAAGAATATTCGACAGACAGTTGTATTTTTTCAGGACACAATAATTTATAAAATGCTTCGCGGGTCGGATAGAATTAAAGCGCGGGTCACCATTTGCCCAGGCCTGATCTTATTTATTTATTTATTTATTTATTTATTTTACATCGGCCTATTTCTGCAACGAGGCTAATCGCCGATGCCAGGGGGCGAGCTCCTACACCCATTTTCACAATCATTCACCTCTCATGCAGATGATGAGGGGTGAATGATTGTGAAAATGGGAGTAATGTAAACATATTATTCTCGCCCGAATAGTATCACCAACGAAGGAAGCTCGAACCACCGACAGGACAGTTCAGACTATTACCGCACGACTTAATGCGCTCGGCCACTCCGTTGGCCCCAGGCCTGATCTATGGGATTCCAAAAGATGGCATTAAGTCAAGATAAGGGTTAAGGTTAAGTCTAGCCGATTTTTGTAGAATTGCGATTCTGAACTATTCTTAACGTTCATGTTAACGCTGATATTTGGGGACAGTTAACGCCAGCTTAATTGCAGCATTGAGATAACGTGTACTGACAAATTCTAATTTGTAACAGGGCTATTCAGGGACAAAAAATAAACAGTATTTAAATTAAACACTTCAGTGTTTAATATATATATATTTTTTTCTTATTCAAAGACATTTTTTAAGCACTGTTTTTCTTAGTTATACTGGTTAAGTTGATTTTGTCTATTCAAAGACAAGATTTTATTCTAGTTACCGTAGTTAAGTTACAATTTAATCAACATTTTTTAAACAAGGTATGTCAGTATTTTAAATTTGTGTATTGATTATTATCTACGTGAGATTTTTAATGAGCGATTCAGTGGAAGAATATTTAGAAGATATTGAAGAAGTGCAGGATATAAATGAGTTTGTGGTACAAATGTTGTCAGAATTTATAAGATTTTTTTTTATATAGATAAAAATTTTTGTGTAAAATATCGTTTTTCTAAACAGGGAGTTAACTTTATACACCATCTTGTTGGAAATAGAATTAATCATGTGATATATAAGGGACGGCCTATAGATTTAAAATTATTATCCATATTAAGATATTTCGGTAAGGGACATTTTAGGATGATACTACTGATCTTCATGGATTAAGTCAACCTACCTTGTCATGTATCGTTATAAGGTTTCATAAGGTTCAGTTGCGTTAACTCTAAAAATAGATTCAGTTCATAATTTTCAGTAATGCATCAAGAAATAGAAATAAGAAATGTTTACAAAATGGCAGGGTGCCCATCTATTATTGCAGCAATAGATTACTCCCATATCAAAATTATGAAACCACCGGGATCAAACCTGGAATTATTTATAAATAGAAAATCTTTTTTTAGTTTGAATGTGCAAGCCATTAGCACTAGCAATTGTGCATTTACCAATATAGTGGCATGTTGGAAAGGTTGTGCTTGCACAGTTCTATCAAAAATAATGTTTCGTCTTCTTTCCAATTAATGGAACGTTCTCTTAATTTGGCTTCTATTATCTCCATTATTCAAGAAAATTTGTATCCTGTATTTTCAAGGATGAATAATCTCAAAATATATTTAAAAAATATGAAGAGTTTTTCTCAATTTTATGTTAAAACTCTACTACGCTGCAAAACTAAATGGCTATGAATTTCAAAAGACTGTTTACTTATTATTATTTCACAACCAACTCTTACAATTTTCATCTGTCTTTATTTAAACAGTGTTTAAAAAAAATAGTTACTATGTTTCTGAATACATAAATAAATTAAACACTGTCTAAATTTTAAACAGTGTTTAATTTAGACAGTATTTAATATTTTGTCAAACTAAAAAATATTTCGATTCTTTCAAAATTCAAGTATTTATACAAACTACTCTGTTTTATTATGAATATGGCTTTATATTTTCATAACAGTAATATCCTTCGTTAATGGTCAGCAGAGCCGCAGTAAGGGGGTGGAGGGGGCGACGGCCCTTGGCGTACTAAAGAAAGGGGCGCAAATTATGGTAGGCGAGGACTTGTGTTTTGCTCATCACTTGGAATTTGAGAGGTGAGGACCTTTTTTTTTGCACATCGCTTGGATTTTGGGAGGTTTGAGGAACTTTTTTTTTTATTTGCCAAGGGCGCCAAAAACATTGCTATGGCACTATCCCTAGCGCAAGTTTTCCGTACTGCGGCTCTGATGGTCAGTGCATTACAATCATTCAAAGAGTGCAGACGTATTAATATTTTAGGGCATTCATGTACATATTTTGTGAATTGAAAGTAAAAAAATTCAAAATAATAGTTTAAAACCCTCATCTCCGCAACAGGTATGTTGAGACATTGGAGTCACTAATGAGTCAGTACAATTTATTCCCTAAATGTTAGTTTTTTAGGGTTTTGTAGGTATGACCAAAAAACCCTTATACCGTCATTTTGTCGTCTGTCTGTCTGTCTGTCTGTCTGTCTGTCTGTCTGTCTGTCTGTCTGTCTGTCTGTCTGTTCGGTAAAAATTGTAGCCAAACGGCTAAACCTAGAGAGTTGAAATTTGGCATGCTTATACAACTCTTTGACCCGCACATAGGAAAAATACTAAAACATCTAAAAAACATATCCCCCTAAAAATATAAACAAATATGTGCTCATCGAAAAAAAAAATATTTTTTTTTAATTCTGAGTAGGGTATCAAATGAAAGCCCTTGGTACGTGGATTAACGCTCAAATTTTTATTTTTGCAAAATAAATTATTTTGAAGCGATTTTAGCCAATATTGTGCAAAAAAAATTTTGTCCCACACCCTGTAGCCCAGATGGTTTAAACTAAAAATCTGAAAAAATTCTAAGTAATGTACATTGGTGTGAACCGGAATAGTTCAACAGGAATTTTTGATCAGATTATGTTTTTGGAAAAAAAAGCATTTTTTGTGTTTTTTTGCTAATAATGTTGACAACTTATAGTTATATAATACGCTCAACAGTAACGTGTTTCTTGGTGCTGTGGCTAAGATACTTGCGTTCTGTCCAAGAATTCGTAATCGGACTCATGTTCGAGTCCTACGTGAGGAGACAATATTATTTTTTATTTATTTTTTGCATTTTTATATTGTTTAAATTATTTTTTCAAAATTTTAATTATATTTTGGCAATTGTTGCATTTAATTTTTAATAGCGTAAATTTAATAACCAGTGGAAATTGTTGAAATTATAATTTAATTATATATTTGAATGTACACGAAATCAAAGGGGAGGAGCTATGACTAAAAACAATCAATGGAAGCCATAGGCGCAATTTTCAAAATCTTAATGAACCTTGATATATAAAAAAAAAAAATACTGCACATCTTTAAAAACTTAAATAATGGTAATAGGCATTCGAATTAAAATTCATAAAAAAATATTTTGTCATAAAATTTGTTTTGGCACCCCAAATAATCATCATTCACTTACTAAATACCTGCAAAACCCTGAAATGTGTGAAAATTCACACTTCACATCAATTTTTTAATATTCAAATCAATACATTATTCATATGAATTAATTTGCAATTAAATTTCCACAATCATCTGGAACTTTTGAATAGTTCATTGTACAAAAATAGCTTATAATTCCATATTAAACTCATAAATATGTATAGTTTTAAATATGCAACTTGTAATATTTATAACAAATAAAACGTGCACACATAGAATACTACGTCCTGAATTTTCATTGCAATAAGCCCATACATATTCGTTGAATTTAACATTTTTGTTTATTCATTGTAGACTCATATGTATTCCATTTTACAGATTGTAAATACAAGCGAAAGCAACCCAGCTATAGTAGCAAATATGTATGAAATATTAATTGCTAAAATATACAATAATTCATTTTTGAAATTGCGAAAATGTTTGGTAATATACACGTTTTTACGATGTTATAAACATTTTGAAAATCGATGGAAAAGTAAATTTTATGATGATATGTTGATATATGTTGTTGTGAAAAATACAACCAATAGGCTATTTTCCAAACACTGCCCATCATAAAGGTGTTTAAACTAAAGGTACAATCAGTTTTTAGGGTTTTGTAGGTATGACAAAAAACCCTTATACCGTCATTTTGTCGTGTCTGTCTGTCTGTCTGTTCGGTAAAAATTGTAGCCAAACGGCTAAACCTAGAGAGTTGTTTAGCATGCTTATACAACTCTTTGACCCGCAAATACGAAAAATACTAAAACATCTAAAAAACATACACCCCTAAAAATATAAACAAATATGTGCTCATCGAAAAAAAAATATATTTTTTTATAATTCTGAGTAGGGTATCAAATGAAAGCCCTTGGATTAACGATCAAATTTTTATTTTTGGAAAATAAATTATTTTCAAGCCATTTTTGCCAAAAATGTGCAAAAAAATGTTTGTCGCACACCCTGTAGCCCAGATGGTTTAAACTAAAAATCTGAAAAATTCTAAGTAATGTACATTGGTGTGGAAAGAGTGCAACAGGAATTTTTGATCAGATTATGTTTTTGGAAAAAAACGCATTTTTTGTGATTTTTGGCTGATAATGTACACAAGTTATAGCTTTGTAACACTCTAGTTCGGTAAGTGTATGCTGGTTTAGTGGTTATGACGCTGGCTTGTCACCCAACTAATTCAGTTCGATCCCAGCGAAAAGAGACAATAATATTTTTTGTTTTTTTTTTTGCATTTTTATTGTGTTTAAATTATTTTTTCAAAATTCTAGTTATATTTTGGCAAATGTTGCTTTTAATTTTTAAAAGCGTAAATTTAATAACCAGTGGAAATTGTTGAAATTATAATTTAATTCTGTTTCAACGTACACGAAATCAGAGCGGCGGAGCTTATAACAACCAATGGAAGCCATAAGCACAATTTTCAAAATCTTAATGAACCTTGCTATATAAAAAAAAAAAAATTAACAAAAAAAATATTTTAATATAAAATTTGTTTTGGTATCCCAAATAATCATCATTCACTTACTAAATACCTGCAAAACTCTGAAATGTGTGAAAATTCACACTTCACATAATTTTTTAAAGAAGTTTGTTCAATGACGAATGAAGCAACAACCAACTTATTGTAATAAATTGCTTAAACCCACCGAGATATCGGCGCTAAGACTTGTCACCTGTTGTGTCATGTAGCATTTTTTGAGATTTTAAAGTTATATTACAGTTAAAAGATTTTAAAATTCAGAAAAGAAAAAAAAAAATAGAAGCCAAAAATTACTAAATTTATCTACAAAATTATTTTATACATTTCATTGTTTAAAATGACTTTTGTTCAAAGGTATTGCCTAATAAATTTGGACACGGAAATACCGTTGGACAATTTTAGACTTTCATTCCAGGAAATGCTATGAGGACTCTTATATAAACACTATTTTCTTCGAAGAGGACGTCAGAAGTATTTGGTCCGGTTCGTGAAAACATCTAGAATTGTTGAATTCTGAACGTGTGTAAACCTTTACCTATAACAAGCTAAGTGATCAGCTACCTAGATCTACAAGATACCTGATTCGTAGGTCGGTAAGTACCAATAAATATCATTTAATTCACCTATCATGATGATGAACCCTTGATAAAATTCACGCCTAGAACCCAAACTCCTTTATTCATGAATCTCACTTCAGTTTGAGATCAAAGTGTACATTATATCACAGGCTTGCTACCTATTTAATATAAATTGTGCAATCCAAAGTAGTGATAGCGAAACTATTACCTGTTCTATAGCTGTATTATATACGTCTGCTAACACAAGGCTGCTAGCTCAGGTAGAGTTTAGCAGGACGTTCCACACAAATACTTGCACTTTAATGTCGTAGATTTTTATTTACACATTACTTGTATATTTATATTGTATTTATCTATATAAATATTTCTGTCTCGCATATGCCTTGCAGCATGAATGAGAAAGAACTATATAAATAAGTTGATTGTTAATTCATTCATTTGACATTGACCAGACTTTTTTTAAAACTGAATTTTACGTTCTTATAGTACGTTCGAATAGTAAAAAAATAAGAAAAAAATTGAGAAAAATATATTTTTTAAAATACTTTCCTTTTTTTCAATATTAATTCATTGTGATATTGGAAAAATCTGCAGAATGATAATAAGACAAGAAATCGTTTCCGTTCGGAAGTAATTACTTCTAAAGAAAAATTAGCTGTTGCTTAATCAATGTTTCACTATCCACTATCAACCGCACTGCTTCGAAAAAACTGCTTCCTGATTTTCTTTTATTGTTCGATGAATCAGTTGCAAAAGTTTACTTGTAATGTTTAGTAAGAAAATTTATTTCCTCAAACTTTTAAATTTTTATTTTCTTTTCTCTATTTTTCTTATAATTAATTATATCGATCAAAAGATGCATAAATGCAACTTTTTTGTTCCCATACATTTTAGTAAAATGTAAGAAAATGTAACGGCGAAAGGGGATCTGTATTATTATATATACAAAAAAAAAGCAAATAACAAAGTTATAGGAGACTATGTGGAATATTTGCAAATAGAAGAAAAAATGTAAACCAGTTATTCTCAAGCTAGAGCACGAAGTCATAAATTTTTTAATCAGATTATACAATTTTTTAGACGTGTTCGACGGTGTATTTTTTTCAACCATATTATTCTTACATACAATATATATATATATATATATATATACATATATATATATATATATATATATTATGACAAAATCTATTGAAATTAAAATAAATTTTAAACTAGAAACAATAATAAAGCTACTTCTAAATCAGATAGATAATTATTTATAGGGTTAATTTGAGTCTGCTACTGTACACTTATATAAAAAATATGTATAATTTACAAAAATACAACTTTGTGCTCTAGCTTGAGAAACACTGGTTTATAAAAAAATATTTTCTTCTATAAGCAGATGTTCCCTACAAATTTGTTGTTTATTAAGATGGTCTTATTTTTTTTTTTTATATAATATCTCTTCATTTTTTACCTTAATAGGAAGTATTCAAATGTGTAAAATTTCAGCTCCATCGGATTATTCATGTGCTGCATCGAGATGTAATTTAGAAAAATCAATAAATTTTAGGTTTCTTTGAAAACTTTTCCTCTTCCTTGGAAACCGGTACTACTAACTAATTCTTGATATATTTCCACACATCTTAAGTAATCATTTGAAACTAATAACGACAAACTCGGTTGAACTATACTAATTCTGCAGAGGTTTTAGTCGCGGTATTGAGTAGTGCTACGCTCCGCGTAAGACAACAATGAGAAACACCATATATGTTAAAAACATTTATATTCGTTTTTATGTGACAATACTGATCACGCATAAAGTCTTGGACATCTATACATTAATAATCACATTTTCTTACACCTTGGTAACCATTTTTAATTGCCGCAAATAGCCTTAGATGCAGTACATCAAACATTTTTACTAACTAATATTTTTAATTGCCTAATTGCCCCAATTCTCTTATATCATGACTAAATTAAATTTGACCTAATTAAAGAATAACTTATATAAATATCTATGTACCCGCTTGATCAGCATATAGACTATATTATCTCTAAATTGTATATGTTTCATTCTTCTATTTCTATGATAGTGTCACGTGGGTGGCTTGGTTGAAAGACAACTCCTGGTTTACACAATACACATTTATTAATTATATATCCAATTTAAAATATAAGGTTTGAATTTGCCCACGGAGTTGGGGAAGTCTTTGATCCATACCGTGTTGTCCACGGCTTGGACCTATCTTCGAGGCGGGGGCTACCCATCAGGGAGTCAAGGAGCCTGGAGAAGCCTTCCCCCACTCACATGGGGAGTGCTTGCTATATATATAGCAACACTAGTAGATCGCGGAGCACAGTTTGGGAAACTCTGCTCTATACGGTCACTAGTGCAGCGAACCGGTTGTTTATTTATTTGAATCCCACCATTCTGTCTGCTCTGGGAGTACTTAAGTATCCAATTTCGCAGTATATTTTTGTTCAACCATAATTAATATTTCATTTAATATTGTCGAGATTCCACCGCATAAAATAATAATGCTAGCTACATAGAAACCAGTCCAATTGAAATGGTCAATAAGTAAAAAAAAATAATAATAAAAATATAGGTCAGTTGGAGTGTCAACTGAGCGTATCTAAAATTTTGACGTTATTACCGAGTTCAATTTCATGTAGTAAATATTTTCCCCAGCCCAGTTATCAGTTTCTGTTTTATTTCAAATATTTCTACGTTTCTGGTTGACACACTATTACGTTTAAAATGACAGTTGAAATATCAGCCGTTTTTGACAGTATAACTAATCCAGTATATATTTCTACCAATTCGATATATCGAAATTAAATCATTTTATGTTACATTTTAATTGGAAAATTTGTTCAATACATGTGCGGAATGCTTATTTATTTAAAGGCGAACAAATTGTGCACAAAATTTATTATTTTATTAATTGTATGCATATTACTGAATTTTAATATATTTTTATGCTTCAAATTATATGCAAATTTTCCTAAAATTAGCCTATAATTTATTAAATAGAAACAATACCTATTGTGGTAACAATTAACCATTTAACTACTATAGATTTCCAACATAACGGTCTTCAGTACGGATAAAATGTATAAATAAAACTTCGATGAGTAGAATTAGGGTTTATCGGTTTTTAAAACCGGTATTTTAGATAATTTTATAATATTTGTAAACCGGCTTTTAAATTAAAAAACCGGTTTTAAATGCTTAAATTAAAATTTAAAAATTAGTTAATTATTTAACAAAAGAAATAAACATTTTGACTTGAAATCGTTTAAAATATATCCAAATTCTTCTCAAAAAACAAATTACCATGATGCATATTTCGGAGAAATTATTAATTGCAGAGCAAATCTTTAAATGAAGCCTTGGACAAATCAATTTATTGGTTTCTAGAGGAACCTAAAGAAAAAATATCAAATCGGAGCAACGCGTCTGCAGAATTTAGGGCAACAAATAAAAAAAAATCTGATATCTAGAAAACGATAAAACCAAGTTCAGTTGCCAGTGAGAGAGTATTTCTAGTTCAACCAATTTTGTATCCATATGAGATAAATATTTAGTAGTCGTTCAGTGGAGATTTTTTTTTTTTAATGCTGAAATTATTTTTCTTCTTCTTCAGCTTCTCCGAATTTCATATAGGGTCGCTGTTACTGACGAGTCTCCTCTATTCTCTTCTATCCAAATACTCATTCCCTACTAGATCCTTATTATCTAAATCTTTCTTTATGCAATCTTTCCACCTTGTAATCAGAGTAAATCAGGTTGTAACCGAGTGTAATATAACTATTATAAGCGAGTCAAATACAATATTTTATCTTCAACTAAATAGTTTAACAAATAATCTGTTTAATAATACTCAGTTCGGTTTCAGGAATAATAAATCCACCACAGATGCATTTTTGTCTTTTATTAACGAAATATCAGATATACTTGAAACTGGCGAACTGTGCTTATCAACTTTACTTGATTTGAGTAAAGCGTTCGACTGTGTTTCTCATAACATTCTTATTGGAAAACTCGCCATTTATGGTTTTGACTCTAATAGTTCTTTAATTAAATCATACCTCAGTGACCGTAAACAATTTGTAAAACTAAATAGTATTAAATCAGAAACTTTAATGACATCTTGTGGAGTGCCTCAGGGATCAATCTTGTGACCTTTGCTATTTTCAATTTATATTAACGACTTTCCAAACTCTTTAGGTGCAAAATCAATTCTTTATGTGGACGACACGACCTTCTTTAAGGATTCCACACACCAAAGCGGCGGTGGTGGCGGTCGCGGTAGCGTTACGGCGGCGGCCTAACGCAACCTATATAATACAATGAGACCACGCAAATACAAGCGTTCCGCTATCTGAGAACGACGCCGAATGCAGCGTTCAGTCTAGCGATCACCAAACACTGGCGGCCGAACTCGACAAGTTGCGTTAGGCCACGCGATATTCATTGTTTATATACCACAAAGTGAATATGTTTAAGAAAATAGTGTCGAAAATGGATAATTTAACAGAAAAAATCATAGAATCAGTAAAGGATCATTTAATTTAGTATTACTTATCACATACTGATTACAAGAATATTAGGAAAAAAAAATAAAGTGTGGGACGAAATAGGAAAAGTTTTCAAGAAGAGCTGCCAAAATCAAGACTTCTTCTTGTTTAACTTTTAGCATATTCTCACGTATTTTCGCAATCAATATTATCACAACACTATATACCATGATTCACTAACTGATCGCTACCGCTACCGCCACTCACACCGCGTTAAAGGTGAAGGTTTACACACGTTAAGTAAGACGATTTAAAATTAATGAATAAATTTGATTTATTAAAAGTAATATATCATTTACAAGAATAAGTTTGAAATATAGGTATTAAAATAATTAAAAGTTTAAAACAAATCGAATCGGATAGACCACCAGAATGCCGACACAGTGCCTCTAAGAATTTAACAAATTAGATCTTTACGCTAAACGGACCGTATACTGTCTGATCTCGTCTTCAGAGATACGTGTCTTTTTATAAAGCATTTCTGGGCATTTCTACGAAAGAGGGTAAGAAGGTTGTTCAAGGAATTGTCAAAGTTATTAGATAATAACTTTGAACAAAAGACTCCTGGAATAAACTTTTAAAAAATTATTTTAAAGTTACGTGTTGTAAACGTAAAATTTCTAATTTCCTATTATTTGAATTCTTAAAAATATGTACCCTTTTTTAAAAATCCCAAAAAATGCCTTTCAGAGAAATTCTTGCGACCGGTGATTTGTGAAAGTTAGTCATTGTTCCAGGCAGACTAGCCGATTCGTTACATAATGAATTTTGATAGAATCAATGATTTGGCGCAAGATTTTGATGTCAAAGATTGTGATAGAGGTTATTCCCACTTCACAGCAATTTTATAATGGTAAGAATGTCTCAACATTTTCCATGCTTATTGCACTCGCAAGCTTGCCTGATACAACTCCATCCACACTTATCTCTCAATGCGATAACCAACTCTTAAACATAAAACTCAGCGAAATGTAAGTTTAATGAAATCTCTGCAATGAACATTATTATGCGCTTAAAGTACATTACTGAAATGAAGTTGGTCAATTTGTTGTCAGAACTAACAGTGTATTGTTTGAACTTTGACAGTATCTTGCACGCGAACTTATACTAAACTATATTCACTCCTATTGAAAACAATAGTGAAAATCTGTATCGAAAACCTGAAACTGGATAGTTTAAATGACTGTATTGAACGATTGTGAATAGTGTTCGTATAAGAAAATGATTATCGTGAATAGGAAACTAATATGAATGAAATTGGAAGGAATCGCATGCGGTGGTTTTAGTAAACAGACACGAATGATATATTTAAAACAAAAGTTCCTAGGTAAGTGACCTGGAAATAGAGACAATGATTACTACCTACCTATATGAACGATAAATCAAAGCATGCTATCACTATTAATTGATATTATTTTAGTCCTATACAAACTGATATTTAAAGCAATAGATAATTAAAATATTATAATTGAAATTGATCCAATTCTAATAACATCTGGTGTCTAGCTGGGAGTTGTTAGTCGGTTTGCTTTTAGCCTCACCTACATAAATCCTCCAACTTTCTCTAGAATACCTGGAAGCAATTTGGTATATTGTATATTAATACTGTTACGTGGTTACAATAACATTTAAGACGAATTTGATGGTAATTTCAAATATTTATTCATTTGATAATATTCCTTAATACTTACTACTTAAATATTCATGATAACTTAAACATCAATACCCAGTTAACTGTTCCAGGTATATCACCATGCAGTCCAGACTAGTCCAGGTATTCGATTAACTAAATCTCTCAGTCACCGTACTGAATTCTACTTAATCAGTATCTGCACTTGGGTTAAATCATTTGTCTAACTACACGCTGATGTTGAATATGTAACACGTATTTCGAAGCTGGCGGAAGAAGAGAGGGAAGAGTTCGGGCCAGGGTTCGCTCTCTAGCCAGATGACAGACTAAATGGGATGCGAACATCGAAGAATAGACAGCATGCAAGTACATGATTCTCAATTTCCATTTAACACAAACTCTGACGGCACACGGATCCTTAAGAGCTTTTACTAAAATAATAGGGAAGGAACCGGAAGACTTCTGTCTTTACTGCGGCAAAGTCGACATGGCTAAACACACGCTGTTCGACTGCGCAAGATAGCACCGAACATCGGAAACTGACGGAGACCATATTGCAAGCAAAACTGTCGCCAGAGAATATAGCAGAAAAAATACTCAGCTCCAGGAGCAATCGGGAAGAGGTCCGATAGATGCTACGATCCATCATGACGAAGAAAAAGAACGTCGAAAGGATTCATCAAGAAGGAAGGGACGAAAGGAGCAAATAATCTAGCCCACCGTCAAGAGGTCATGTCTAACGATAGTACCCTGACGGAGAAAATGGGCAAAGTAGAGGTTTTAGTCGGTAGGCCTATTGGAGAGTCCGACACTACCGAGGAGATATCCTCGATGTCTCTAAAAGATTTCCCCTGGATAAAATTTTGGTATTGTTTCAGATATAAAATTTTATAAATAAATTCAATATAATCATCCAATCAAAGTTAAATATTAACATGTTGAATGATAAAAAATAATCTATTTCTTGAGTGCAGATATGTTTATTACTGTAATTTGAAACCTATGTATTTTTATACGAACAGGAATTCGTAAATTTTAGATATCTTAAAAACTGTCAATTAATAGATTAGATGTATTCGGATCATATGGGAAAAACTTTTAACCTTTACCTTTAACATAAACAATAGTTTTGGTTACGTACGTATCTAACGAAATGATACTATTTAATTTATGAATAATAACTGCCGTCTAGATGACCGGGGTGTGATATGATATTTTGCAGTTTATGATACAGCTACAGTTACAGAAAGGCGATGTAAGCCTCTCAGGGTAGTTGAGTTTAAAGAGTGATGAGGTTAAGACAAGTTTTAAGGTAGTTCATTTAACCCATTCATACCCGGAGATAGAAAAAACAATTATTTCACGACAAAATTTATGTATAATAAACAAATACACATATATTAAGATATAACGAAAAAAAAAGTTTTTTTAAATAGCCACTAAAGGTACACAAAATGTTGCGTTTACGCAACTTTGGGATTGATGCCTTATATAAAGTTTATTAACGTATCTGGAATACTTCGAAACAGTCTGGATGTAGATGGACTAGACACTTCTTGCAAATGTAGATTGTGTTACTTTTGTATTGCCTACATCTTCTCCTTAGTTTATTCTCTTGTTCTATTGCAGTATGACGAATATTTTTATATCTCACTTCAGATGGCAACGTTCTTTTGGAGGGCTTTCCGTAGTTCGCAAACATACCTTGTAGTTCACTAGGTCCTGCATTATCATCAATTTGTGAGCTAATATTTCCTTCGGCCTGATCTTCAATTTTCATAAGAGAAACTGCCAGATATGATTTAAAGTCTAGCTGTGATATTATCAGAATATTTTTCTTAGCTTTACTTTTAGATATTTTAGCACGTATTGCAAACAACATTTTTTTCTAACACCGTAATCTAATGATTTAATGTTTTACATTTAATAAACGCATTTTGAATGTTACGTCAAACATAAACAAGGTTAAAATGAACAAATATACCGTTGTTGCAGCAACATTGTTCACATTTTATTTAATAATGTTAATAAATAGAAGTCAACTAAAAACTGAGTTCGAATGGATGTTAAATAAAATGTGTATTTAAATTAAAATCCCTTTTGCAATTATTTTCCAATTAATAGAAAATTTGTTAAAAATTAATAAAACTATTTGAATTTTGATGATATATGTAGGTATATGTTTATTGAATTTGCATATTATTATAGTTTGATTACCAGGATTTTGTAGGTATGACCTACAAAAACCTTCAGAACATGAAGTTCTGTTTGTTCGGTAGAAATTGTGGTGAAATGACTATGCCTAGAGAGACGAAATTTGACATGCATTTATATTTTGTTGACCCGTATATAGGAAAGTACTGGAACTTTAAGTAAACGCATCGCCAGAAAAATATAAACAAATATATATTTAACGAAAAATAACATATTTTTGTTTAAATTTTGAGTAGGGTATCAAATATGTGTTGAAAATGCAACGAATCTTGTATTCGATTTCTCTTCTAATATATTAGGTCAACATATCTCAATGTTGGATTTCATTTGAGACCAATTTCGACGTCGTAACGCTTCGCAGCCTTGAGTTATAATGATTCAAAATTTACGCGGCGCAGCGGAAAATCCCTAAAATTCGCCCACCACTCCATCGCCGCTTATCACAGCGCGTGAACTCAAATTCACTAACAAGTCTCTGTTTCCTCAGCTATCGAGTGACTATAGGTTAGTTTCGTTTGCTTTGATGAATTATTAGACCCAACTCGATGTCTTTTTTTGTATTTACGTCGAAATAGAAAAATTATAACCTCAAAAGTCATTATTCAACTGACAGCTGGCAAACATGCGCCATAAGTATATGAACAGGAAGATCAACTTGGTTAACTCCTCTGCTAAGTAGTTATGTGTCCATGCTATGCTATGCGTATAAGCAGAATAACCTACGAGGTGTGTAAATTAAGTAACCGGATTGATTTTTTCAAATTTTATAAATTGAATTACAATTCAATATTGTCTCCCTTAATACAACTTCCTTGGGAAGTCACACAGCTCTAGAGACGGTACTTCCAATCTTCATAGCAGTGATGGAACTCGGATACTGGAATGGCTTTCAGCTGGTCGGTTACGGACGTTTAAATGTTTTCGAGTGTCCCAAAATGACGTCCCTTGAGATGATTTTTAAATCTTGGAAAAATGAAAAAGTCACACGGACTCAAGTCAGGCGAATAAGGAGACTGAGGAGCCACAGGAATGTTTTTACTGGCCAAAATCTCGTTTATTGAAATTGCTTTTTGACCAAGCATTTTTCTCATTGTCATTCATTGGTCAAAATCTGATGGACGGTAGTGTGAGTCAAATTCAACTCTTCCCCGACTATTCTGAATGTCAACTGACGATCTAAACGCACAAGATCCCGGATTCTGTCGACATTTTCATTGAAGATGAAGGTTTTCCGCTGCGTGATTCATTTTCAATCAACCTTCTGAAAATGCCTTAAACCACCAAAAACCTGCGTCCTTGAAAAAACACTGTCTCCGTAGGCCTGCTGAAGTTCTGCAAAAGTTTCCGTTGCACTGTGCTCAAGTCTGAAGCAAAATCTGATAGCACACCGTTGCTCGAAATGAATGTCACTCATTTTTAGAACGCACTAGAAATCTGTTTCACGAAAAAAATTGCTACGGACAACAAAATTACTCTAGCAAGTTCAAACTTGTAGTGAAGGCGTATCATATGTTCAGCTGCCGATCTTCCAAATCCCGCGTCCCAAATGTTGCCAGATCAAACGCTACGTCGCCAGTTCGGTTACTTAATTTACACACCTCGTATGATACATTTTCATTATGTTATGTAACTATGCTATGAGCGTATTCCATGAATTTATTATAAACCGGGCTGTAGTCTGATCTTGGGGTTTCTAGCGAGGAGTTTTGTTTTGATGAAAGACAAAGTTAAATGAGAAGTTAGAATTTTGTTCATGGTTTATGTTGAATCAAAAACAAAAACTTCCTTTTATATAATTTTATTTAAATGACAGTTGGGGTACCCTTCCTGTGCAGCACAAAGGCGCCAGTTCTGCTCAGGAACCTGAAATATGTATGATAGAAAATGAAAATGTTTTACAATTGTTTATAACCTTGGTTTGGATTAAGTATTTCTCCTTTAACATATGCTTATGACATGATTACAGGGGAGATAATCATTGTTCTGTATTTGAATATAACCCTCCAAATATCTATACACGATCTACATAAGTACAGTGGAACTGAAACCATGAAATTAAACTTTTGTTTCAATAATTAGATTTATACGCTTCGGGAAACTTGTAAACATATCGTTCTGGGTAGAAATTAGATAATAGTCCACCATTATGATTCCTTGGTTATGATATTAAGATAGTTAAAGTTATTTTTCTTTGAACTACGAGATGCCTTGCTTTATTTTGCGTAAAAATAAGTGTTCAGAAAAAGAAATTTAGTTCAATAATTTCTGTACTATTGTCGAAAGCTATTACGAGTATCATGGACATCAATGAGAACTAATGTTCCAATTATAGAAAAAATTAAAGATTATAGAAAACTATAGACATTTGGAGAGGATGGCCTTATAGTGGAAATCGGCAAGATAGTTCTGGACGCATCCAGATTGTCCTGGAATGAACGAAGCGAAGTATATAAGGAACGTAGCTCGCAGAAAAGAGTTCAGTGAGTTTTCTCAGTGGAGTTCAGTTATTCAACGATACGATATTTATAAATAACCAGTCTGGGTAAAACTCTGGGCAAAAATTAACTGTGGCAAAAATATAGTAACAAATGGAGCCCTGCACGGATAAGTTTTTCGATATTCTTATCCGAATCGCATCCGCATATGCAATATTCGGATACGATCCGTATCTGCAACTTATACAAATAGCAACATCCGCATAGAATCGGCACATATTTAAATCACGTCCGATCCGCATCCGCACGTACATAACTAAACCCAAACATAAATAAGTAATAATTTATTGACAAAATTACACGTAATGTGTTTTAAGTCAGTAAAACTTACATAAGTCATACTATAATAAAATTTTAAAATAACACATTGCAAATCAAATTTATATTATTCAGTTAACAAAAATTACAAAAATTTCCTTTTTATTGTCTTAAAATTAAAATTAGTATATCCTTCCATTTTATAAAATAGATGCTCTATTTCAGGTGGCGGCAACCTTTTTTACTAAAGGGGCAATTTCAGAAATGCAGGAGTTCGATGTGCACCGTAGGACAAAGAGGGGAGGGAGGTAACATTTAAACATAAAAATATTAATGCAATTTAAAATTTTCATAAAAAAAAATACATAATATCAAAGTGATAATCACTTATGCGATATTTGACAATGAAAATTCGAGGCCAATTCGTTGTAATGTGGGACATAAGCAGAATTTCCAGTTCTCAGGCATTGGTCCAAATGAGCATCAGTGAGGCCTGTTCGGTATTTTGATTTTAAGTATTTCATATTAGAAAATATACATTCACAAGCATATGTCGACGCACAGAGAGACTTCAATTTTAGAGTACATTTTCTCAACAATGGGTAGCTATTCCCATTCACCAAGTTCCACATTTTTTCTTCCTTACGATGTGATTTTAATTCAATGTCATTTGTTATATTTATAACTTCCAATTCTAAGTCCTCCTTATTGGAAATACCGAAATATGTTGCGATTTTATTAGTCACATCATGTTCTCTTTCAGAAAAAGGACTAATAAAAAATGTTAAAAATGCCTCCAATTCGTAGAAGTCTTCAAATCTGGTATTAAATTCTTCTAATAATGTATCAAAATATTTGGCAAATTGATGGGTGGTAGCATTTCCATCGCAATAATTTTCTATTACTATTTTTAAATTTGGGAAATGTGATAAATTATCTTTCTCCATATGTGATTTCCAGAGGGCCAATTCAGCTTTAAATGCATTTACCGTACTTATCATTTCTTATCATTTAATGAATATTAAATTATATTTATTTATAAAACTTCTAGTCTTCTTGACAGTACTTTTATTACTAAAATAAGCTCGGAAATAGAATTTCGCATGGTTAGGCGGGCACTTAGAAATTGCTTCGCGGGCACCGCGTTGCGTACCCCTGCTCTATTTTATGTTTGATTTTAATGTTTAATTTTATTTTTAAATATTTCTGTTGAGTTTGATTTAACTTCCGTTGGTAACACATTTAACACATTGATTGCAGTGGCGTAGCTGGAGACCACGTTGCCTGGGCCGGTGAAAAATATGACGCCCATTTCAAAAAAAAAAAAAAAACTACCTGGTAGCTGTTGAGCATGGATAACAGTTATTATAAAAATGTTTACTGCAATTGATTCGTATAACTGACCTTGGGGACCTTATATGGACAAAAAAAGGGACATTTTTATTGAAATTATTATTTATTTATGAAATGAAAATTTTTAAGAATCTAAAATGCTACCTTTGTCGCCTCTTTTTTAAAAAAATCTTCAATTACTTCATTAAACAACAGCACTGCACAACAGTTGAACCCTCCTAACCCCGCGGCGGTGCTTTTGTTAGGAAGAATCGCCAAAACAAGATGCACATCAACGAATTTTAATGAAAACAATAAAATAAAAATAATTACCCTATTCTTTGAACTAGAATATAAAATTGAAAAAACAATTCAGCACCTCAGAGGTAACTTGTTAAGTCACAAATGATAAACAGCTCAGAAAAGACGATTTAAGATAAGATTGTTTACTTCCTTGCGTTGATCGACTTGATACAGTTTTAAAGCAACGTATATTGAAACTGGCTAGAGCTATAGTTCCAAATTATTTTCCAATCGACGGACTATAAAGTATTAAGTCACTTGGCACTAAAATGTCATTTCTGATAAAAATGTGACTTGATGCAGTTTACCTCTAAGGTGCTGAATTCGTTTTATAAAACTAATATGATTGAAAATTTTATAATTTAAAATGATTCACAAAAAAAAAAAAAAAATGCATTACTAGCACCCCTAAATAGCTGGCACCCGGGGCAAAATTATTGAAATTATTATTTCTTAAAGCTATGAGAAAATTATTAGTTTTATTAATATTTACGCTTAATTAGTTGGTAGGAAAGTAAGAATGTACTTTATTAATAAACACTTCATTCTTTGGTATCAGGACATTATATCAGATCGAGTAAAAATGGTTGTATCAGCTTATAAAAAACGAGAACAATTGTCGATAGTAGAAGGAAAATCATTTATATAAATGAAGGACAGCAGTGGTCCTAAAATAGTGTCTTGCAGTACACCATACATATTGCACACGATTAATTAAATGACTTTATGAGAGTGTACATATACATTATTGTACGGTGGAAATTGTGGTGAAACGACTATGCCTAGAGAAATGAAATTTGACATTCATTAACAGTTCTTTGACCCGTATATAGGAAAGCTACACTATATGAGTTGATAACCAATAAAATATAAATCGGTTAAAAACTGGTTATGTATCCCAAAATCTTAGGAACTAAATCCAAAATTTAAATAATTATTTGATAAGAACAGGATAAAAGGGAAAATTATTGCTTGTGTAACTTATCCCGGGGAATTTAAAATAACTAGGTCCTGGCGTATCCCGGGTTAATTACAGTCTATATATGAAATAGAAATAAAACACAAAGAAAAATTACATTTTCAAATAGATAGGAAAATAATACATAATTAAATTTTTTTGTAGAGTTTTCTCGCTTCCATACTTGTCACACAAACCACGTGCTGAAAAAAGTGCTCAAGAAACTTCAAACTAGCTCAGCCATTTATGTCACTGTCCAAAGTCCACTGTTCATTGCCCAAAAGTAAATGCGCTGCACTTGATATTTGCTTGCGCAGTAGTAGTAGTATACATTACTGCACAAGCATTTTTAAAGAACAATATTTCTGGTTATAGTCTTTATATCGTAATTTAAACTATACAAAGAGTAAAGTGTGGATAAGCGGATAAATGTTCTACATACGCAATCGCACGTCTTAAGTCCGCATCCGCACAGTCTAAATACTAAATTATATCCAGATCCGCAAAAAACTGATGTACATCCGCGGATGTGCAGGGCCTACTAACAAATTCTCTTAGAATGCCATGCTTGATGCTCTGAACTGACAAGTTCGTATTGAACATACTCCGAATGTAGGTTATTTCCCCGCATACAGTTGTGTTGTGTGTGTTGCCTGTATATAACACAATCGTATGGGACTTACAATTTATTATCGTGGAATCCGAACCACTAATTATTTTGGGGAAATTTTACTAGGGATTTTACCTCGGTGGTTGCCCAATGCCTTCCGAGGGAGAAATGGTCGGAAAAATGTAAGGCCTTTTTTCGGTACCGGGGAATGAACCCTGGCCCGTCGCTCAGTAGTCCACAAACTAACTAACTGAGCCACGACCGTTCTCATTAACAAATAACAACACTAACAAATAGTATTGATTATTCAAAGTGTAATTACAGTCAATCAATATATCAATGTATATAATACAATATTAGATAATAAAAATAAAATTAAAATGCAAAAAAAAAAAAAAACGTATTTTATTGTTTCCACGTAACAGTATGCTTCAGGCTAAGAAGTTTTCTCGTACACGACAATTCTATGTTCATGATATTATATTCCCAACAGGACAGAATTTAAAGTGGTATATTTCCTCATATTACAACTCTTCTAACAGGTAAACATTTGTATACAAACTAAATCTATTTTGAAAACCTGCATAATTCGAATAGGGGCACGTAAATTTTACATATATGCAATCTTATAAATCCTCAAACGTCTTCAAGTATGCACTATTAAATTATCTTACTTTACGCTGCTAACAAGGCATAGCTCTTTCATCTCCGGCGAAGCCATATATCAAATAGAACTGCATCCGTGAAAGGGTGCCACTGGCATTTCTAATATGTACCAGGAATCGCTAGACATGCTACAACAAATCTAATTTCAATGAATGCTAACACATTAATGCAAGTTCTGATTGTATTTGCTATAATTTGTAAAAAACATAGTAGCGTTCCTTAGTATTTCCCATCTTGTCCGCTTTTGAGCTTCTTTTTCAACGATGCGTTTAATGCCATTAATCCAACGAATCAGAGTTCTTCCTCTGTTCCTCTGCTCCGTGTATCTACCTCATCTCATCTCTGTATTGGACGATATCTTTAGTCCAATATCTGTCTTTTGTTTCATTCTCATTTAAAAAATCTGTAAGAAAACAGCATCAAACTTGCAGAGACTTGGAGTAGAGAATAGGAAGAAAAGGCATGGGCTCGTGTTTTGAGTTATCCGCATCAGGTTTCGAACTATCTCAGAATTTGATCCGGCTTTAATATAATTCTCCACAAATGGGGCAAAATCTCATCTTCACAGTGCGATTGTAGTGGCCATAGGCAAACAATCTACCACATCGTGGAAGAATACTCTTTGATTACCTATGTTTGACAAACTACCGACTTCCTGAGTGCAACTGAGAGTGCAGTTGAATATATATTTAGCCTAGATATTTGTCTGTAATAAATAAATGATTGTTATTTAATTTTATTTATTTTTATTCTCTTATGTTTTTTATTTTATTTACTGTGCCATATGATGGATAAATAATAATAATAAAAAAAAGCGTTACAAAAAATGTATCACCGCTCCTAACCGGATTGGGTCGTCCTGGGAAGACTACGAACTTCTTTGGAGTGATAGACCAGTGCTCAATATATAGTAGCAATACAGCAGTGAAAACTACGTTAATTAAACACACAATAAAATCACAACAATACAAAATACAAAAAATTCTTATGATTAAACAAATTTGTACGAATAAATTAGCACAACTTTATAGTTTTATATAGATACATATGTGATGTATGTATAGATTAAAAATTAAGATAAAGGATTATAATTTTATTTTGAATAAAGTTAAATATATCGAAGGCTACTTATTTTATTTTTTATTGTTTTTTTAAATGAATTTAAAGAGCCAAGGAAAATATCCACGTTTGTGGTATACTGGTTAACTGTTCTTGATGTTCTGTGTATTGGTGAGTTGCTGTTTGACAATTTACTTAGTACTGGAATAAAGGGCATGCTAGAATTTCGTACCGGGTACTGGTAAATGTTAAAATTAAAAAACTGGATAAATGACTGACCATCTATAATATTATTAATAGTTTTAAAAAAGAATATTAAATCGTTTGCCAACCTTCGTATTTTGAGTGATTCAATATTATAAAAATTTAGGTTGAAATTATAACTTTTATAATAATTTGAACGGTTACATTTGTAATTGAGGCGGTTAATAAATTTTCTTTGTAGTTTTTTTACTTGTTCGACATATTTTTGGTAATGTGGATTCCAGACTACACTAGCAAATTCTAGGTGGCTTCGAACTAAGCTATTATATAAGGTAATCATTGGCTCAGGTTTGGTAAAGTCCCCTAGTTGTCCTAAAAATGAAACCAAGGGTTTTTCAGTGCCCTTTGTGTGATGCTGCATATGTGTTTGTCAAAAATCAGCTTGGAGTCTAAAATTATACCTATATTTTTCACTTCGTATACCTGTTTTAAAATGTTTCCATTGAGGTGATAATTATAGTTATGTATATTCGATATATGATTCCTCGTGAAATTTATGTAACTACATTTTCCAGCATTTAGTGATATTTTATTATCCTGACAATATTGACCGTCTATCCAAGTCAGTCTGTAGCTGTAAGCAATATTCATGTTGATTTCTTTATACATTTTTAGATCATCGGCATATAATAAGAATTTTGAGTTGTGAAAACAAGATGCAATGTCATTAATAAATTCTGAGAAAATTAAGGGAACAGCCTGCGATCCTTGAGGGACACTGGAAGTGACGTGTATTAATGGAGAATTGAAATTATTTAAAGCAACATCCTGACTTCGGTTAGATATATACGACTCTATCCAGCGCAAAAAGTTTCCACCTATACCGAATTTTGCAAGTTTTGAGATTAAAGTAGGATGATGGACTTTGTCGAAAGCTTTTGAAAAGTAGGTATCAACAGCGAAACCTGCTGCCTTAGCTCGAGACAATCGCGAACATTTTGCCCAAAGGACACTGAGTTTGTTAATACTGATCCACCCCTGCAGAATCCATGCTGCTCAATTATTATATACTGACTAATTTAAAAAAATAATTGTTCCACTACGCAAGCTTCAAATAGTTTTCCAAATATACATAAAAGAGATATAGCCTAGTAATTTTCCATTCTAAATTTGTCTCCTACTTTGAAAACAGGAGTAATTTTATTTACATGATTAAGTGAGATACACACATACTGCTGCTGCATATATTTTCTTCTCTGTACCAATAAATATACAGTCGACCTAAATTTAAACTACAAAAAATGAAAACTCATCACCAGTGTGTGTCAAGACTTACGATTTTAATAAAATTAGAAAAGATTTTACAGTCTTCCTGTATATTCTTGCATAAACTACCAATATAAGACAGCCATTTTAAAAAATCTGAATCTCTTGAGATGTGAGAGATATGTAGAACTCTCAGATGACATTGAAAAAATGAGTTTGAGATCCCTCAAGATATTTCTTTTTAATGTTGTTCGTGTGAAGTATATCAACATTATAGTTGAACTGCGATTTGTCGTACATGATTCTACTTTCTACATATTCCACTTCAGCCGCGACTCTGAAACTCTGGCCGGGAGAAAGCGTAGAATACTGAATGTGACAACCCTGCTATCAATATGATACTCTATACCCACTATTCTACGCGATTCGAATAAAATCTCTCAAATAGAATTCCTTTTTGTTCAGGGGGTTAAAAATGCATTCTTCTGAATTGTATGGATTTCAATTCATAATGGAGAAAGGATAACGATAGTGAACTGTTTCCAAATGTGAATACAGAGAACAAGAATCACAGGATTTATCAGAAACAATTTGGAAGATATATTTTATTTAGTCAATCTGAATTGTGTCCAAATCTACATTGATACCGCAGTTAGCAAGTTATTGACAGATTCGGTATTCAAAAGCCATTTCTATTCTATACATCCAAATCACTACACAATTAGTGTGAAGATCCACTTTGCATCAATAAGTAATTTATGTTTCTCCTCTGTGGGACAAAGGGACAATTTGCTTTCAGGCTAAATAAAGAAAAGCGACAATATGGAAAATTAATATAATAGTTGTGCAACGTGAAGGAGACCGTATATTAGATTATATTTTTTTGTATAGTATCGAACAAGCTGGCTCTGATAGCAGCTCGTTATAGTATCGTTAGTGTCGACTATTCTGGCTATTACAGCCTTGTGTTACAGTAAAACCCCGTTTTCGGTCTCTGCAGAAGACGACCCCGTCTTCTATTATTCGCGATTGTGGACTTATATGTAGTGTATCAACGAGGCTGTGTGTCCCACCTCTTCTCTCTCCAGAGTGGACCAGACTACTGCAGTTCAAAGGGCCCTTTGATACGACCACGCATCAGTACGAGGTAAGTCCATTTAACCCATATTTCTCCCATTCTATCTTCTACATTCTACAATCGCGTAGATTACGCATGATACAGTCCACCCGCTTATTTTTAGTGCTCCTATGAGCAGGGTTCTGGTCAGTGTCCCCTTCCGGGAACACCACCAGATCACGCACTTAACAGTCTGACTCGACAAATTTTTCTTCAGGACTCGATGAGCTTCATTATAATACTACCCCTTCGGTCGCAAATCATTCGTATTTTATACTGGACCATAAAATTTTCCATACATTTCTAGAACTTTTGGGTAACTTAGTGTTGAATGTTCGCTGTCCGTTTCAAGGGTACTGCATTCTTTGGCTTGGCCGCATTCGTAGTAATATTCAAAATTCTTAACTTCACTGTTTATTGAGAACACTGATATATATGTCGATCATCTTCAGAGTACAATATTGAATGAACGATTCTAGAAGACATTCAATATTATATTCTCAAGATGACCACGTTGTCGGCAAAATTTACATCAATATTTTCAATAAATAGTGAGGTAGGAATAGAATAGCAGAAATAGCTTACTCGGAGATATAAGTAAATGGATGTCGTACGGAAGCCAAGCACACGAACCTACCAACTTTTCTACGATATCCCACTCAACCGCGATGACGACCACAATTCCAACTCCATACACCACTTCCAGCAGTTTTCATGTGAGCGAGGGAACACTTCATCAGTCTCCATGAGTCCCTGATGGGCAACCCTCGACAGGAGACAGGTTGGTGCAAGGTATTCCCGGGCAGCGCGGGGTGGACGGGATATTTCACGCAGTTTCTAGGGCAATTCCCATCATATACTGTTGTAATTGATAAATTTTTAATAAACATATGGTTTAAACCAGGAATTGCTTTTCCATCAAACCACTCGCGTCACTTGTATTTGAGAATGATTTTTTTTTTTATGTTATCCACGTTTCCCATGCAAAGGAGTGTGTGGACTTTATAGGACTTTCGTCTTTTTTTTAACTTATATTTAGAATATAAAAACCAAAGGTCTCATTATAAGAGAAGTGAATTCTGCTGTTCAAAAAGTCATCGCTAATAATTCAAAATCTCTTGAATTCATCGTAAATTTTTCACAATTCCCTTCCAAGTGTTAAATCAGAGAATTTTTCAGTACATTGTTGCATAACGAGATATATTTGCCTTGCTTCAGAGAATTTATCAAGTTAAAAGTTCCGGTTGTGAACTAGACACGAGTATTGGTGCGCGGACTGGATAGACAAGATCAGGACGTGACCAAGACTTGATTCATACTAGCGTGTAAAAACGTTCAAAGATCGATAATTGGGGACGTTGCTTTATCTCGCTTATATCACTGTTCTCACTACGAATGCATCCTCATAAAATGAGATTAATCTATGCAGAAAAAATGAAGGGAAGCAAAAAATTGTAGATTTTTCTCCTGGAAGTCAACATAATAGTTCAAATAAAAATCTAGATCATTAAACTACAGAGTAAGAGAAGAATGCTATCCTACTTTAGTATCTGATGAAAGAAATTTTTGAATAATGTTATAACGGAACGGAAAAATCTATTGTTGGAAGAATGCATATGGAATCTCCATTTAGACTTGTAGGTCGTCATTTTATTAGAAAAATTCCAATAAAAGAAGGAAGGCACACGATTGTAAGAAGATGTGTGGTAAGTTTGTTACTGTCTAAATTGAAAAATGTTAAGTAGGCAAAGATTTCACATTATTTAAATGGGTTGTCGGGCCATCGGTCCCTTAGTAACTAAAAATATACAAGTAACAAAAAAACGTTTGATTTTGTTATTCGTGTAAAATTTTGCAAAGCAGATAACAGCAATAAAAAGTTCTTCGGCATGAAACATATTTAGAGAAATAGAATTCAACTAGATATTTGTTAACCATATCGTGGGATTTTAGAAGAGATTAGCTGTGTAGGGCTGTATGTCCGTATGATTTATTTGTATTTTTTTTTTTCTTTAAAAATTATATTCTACACTTTAAGATCCGCATTCCTTCTAAGGTAACGTTTTATTTTATCTTTCTGCACTTATTTTACTTGTATATTTTGCCTTATAGTGTATGATGTCCCGAACCTCGGAGTACACCCAATTTTAGTCGTTCTACGGTCGAGGGTGTATTTAGAGTGTGTTCTTTGTGTACGGGGTTCTAAAACCAAACGATTAGGCGGAACTAACTGGAATTTTCATTTTTGTATGTTGTCGTTAGCTATTTTTTTATATATTGAAGTTGGCCTTTCCTGAACAAAATGATCAAAAACTTCAATCAATCTGTAAAAATTACTAGATTTGAAACTCTAGTTCCGCGTAATCGTTTGGAATAGACTTTATAAGTATGTAGTTTTAAGATATATTTCAGTTGTTATCTTACCAGTCAAGTGTCAATGTCGATGGATTAGAGGAGTGGATTGTAAAATATAGTTCAAACTCTGGATACTTCAGCTTCAAGTAGGAAAAATTTATTGATCCAGAAAATACTGAAATGTGGTCGCTTCATATGTCTGTTGCTAATCACCGCTTACTATTCATCTCATATTAATTTGTGTACAAAAGCAGAGCTTACTATTTCTGCGACCTATGTACACAAATCAAGCACGGTAATTTGATTTATAAACGATGCAACAGACAGTCAATAATAGCGTTCAGCTTCAATTGTAATTTATTCTTCGTATTAACAACTTTTGTTAAATAAATTATTTAACTTACACATATAGAGTGAGTCAAACAGGTACTCCCAAGGTATTCAGAATTGTCCGGTTAATCAAAAACTAGCCCATTGTCACTGAATTTTGTGCGATATTTTTTTTAGTAGCGAACTGCTCTCATCGATTCGACGTTGGCGTTATATATACCTAAACTGATAAGAAGGACTGATTAACCTGATACGGATTGTTACCGGATTTCAAATATACCTTTAACATAGAGTGCTCAAATTATCATCCACAGTAATGTGACTAAATATAATTAAAATCAATAACCTAATCAAAACTATATTGTAGCTAAATTAATTATCAAAACAAATTCAATTCAATTCAGCTAACTTGGTAAATTCACCTTAATCAATTTGTGAATCAAACGTTCCTTTGAAAATAGTTATTAATATCTTAATTTTAGAGAATATGACAGGCGTATCAAATAAATTATAATGAACAATAGAGGGAAAATGGTGGAAATCGAGTTGACATCACAGACATCACTGGGAATTCAAACAGCTTTCAATGCGATGGATAGTCATTGCAGATTATCATTCATAACAAATAGCGCATTATACAAGTGAATTTGGTCAATTTGCAAGGGGAGATGTGCATTGTTTAGATCCGTTTGTTCAACAATGACGCTCTCTGTGAACTTATGATTAGTCAACTCACAGATTTGGATCAGAGAGATAGTAACTATAGTAACGACAACTGGACTTAACAGTTATCAACGTTTATAGTGTTTAATAGGACAAAAAAAATTGATACAAATAAATGTTTCAATCAATGGGAAAAATCTTTTGTTGCCATGAAGCGAGTGGATATAGTAGCCAACCAAGTAATCAACTAGGGTAGAACCAAATAAATTTTGTGAAGAGGCAAAATCAAAATTAAAACCACTCTTAGTAAAACCGGTTTTACTATACAACTCAGTAACCTCTGCAACAAAGCTGTCGGGCATAATACTTTTGGATCGTTTTGAACGCAATGTTTTGCTAAAAATATGTGGAGTAGTAAAATTGGAAAATTATGACGCAATATTTACAATATCGAAGTGTATAACATATTTGACCAGCCATAGGCAAGCAGATTTGTCAAAATTAATATAATTAGTTGGACTGGCCATGTCGAAAGGACGTAGTATGCCGACCCTACGAAAATGGCATTCAAGCTAAATCCACTTGGGGTAATATTTCTTGGGAGACCAAAGAAACTTTTAGTTGACGATGAAGAAAAATACAATTGCAAAAAAGGGTCCGAAATTGGAAAGAAAAATCGAGGAGTTGGACGATTTGGAGGCAGGTACTGGAGAAGGCATCATTTCATTCCAAGACCGACATGAAATCCAATCTGATATCTTCCATAAAATAGATTACTTTTAACACGCGCATCATTCCCACCTTAACCTATGATTGCCAAACATGGTCCCTTACCAACAAATTAATTAATTAATTGAAGACCAGGTCAAAACGTGATAGAAAGTGCCATAATGAGAGTAAAGAAGGCTGACAAAGTTAGACTTGTCAATATTCATCAAAAGGCAGATGTCTTTGATGTAATTTTATTTGCAAAGTGCAGGCCCGAAAAGAGGGAGGTAGCCGGGGAAAATTCCTGGGACCCCGGGGCCTTTGGAGCTGACGGGGTTCTTGAAGCCCGGGTTCTTGGGGCCCCAGGATCCTGGGCAGAGCCATAGCAACGGCCTGGCATCGGGGCAAGTGCCAGGGGCACGTGGCTGTCACTCACTTGTATTTTGGAAGTGAGGATCTTTTTTTAGGTCATCAGTTGAATTGTCACCTGTATTATCATAATAAAAATTCCGGCTTCATTTGTATATGGTCCAGAGTCCGAGTTGAAAGAATTAGTTTTCACCCTCTTTACGGCCCCGGGTATTGAAGTATAGTATTGATCATTACCCGGGGCCTAATATTGTTTAATATTGTAATACAAATAACAAGCTTAATATTGTTTACTAATTCTAAATCTCCACTCAGTAGCACATTTGGTCCATTGGTAATATTTTCTTCATATAATATGTCCAAACCAAGTCTTAATTTTGATTTCCAAAAATCTCATGATGTTAATACTTTGTACATATAAACGAAATGCCTTTAAATTAAACATAAATTTAATCATAAAACTATAAATTCCAATATTTTCAACCCCTCGTCTAATTAAAATTTAAGTAGCTAATCTCTAGCGTTACCTTATTCAAAGAACCGACTCGAGGCCGAGAAACCGATATTGTTATTTCACGATGCGGGAAGGTTGAAGCCTGAGGGCATCTTTATAACTCATTCCGGTCTAGTTGTTGGTTTGTTTGAGTTCTGTAGGTGTTATTCCTATATAAATTGCATGGAGCTTCTGTATTACTAGAATCGTTTGATAGATGTTTTATACTTTATGTTCAAGAAATGAACATGTTGTTTGATGTTTAAATATTAAGTCTTACACGGTTCAATATTGTTTGCCAGTTGCGTAGGTAGATTAAATTACAGATAAATAACTGTGAAAAATTAGATTCTTTGGTAGCAGCGCCCACATTACAAAATATGGAACTTTAAAAAACACATATCTTCTCTCTGGTGAAAAAGAAAACATTGTTATAAAAAATGTTAAAGTGGATTTTTATATCTGCCTCATTAAGGAGAGCTGGTGTTTCTAGAGATGGTCTTTGTTCTGAAAGGAGTATCGAGTATGAATTAAAATAACCTGATTTATGAGTGGGGCTCAATAACTATTAAGAATTTAGTCATAAAACCTTTATTCATTCTCTAATCGTCATCGCTTATCAGACATTTTGCTTTACATGATCATCTAAAGCCTGTACACTTATTCCACATATAAATGAATTTCTTAATATCATCTTTAAAAAATTGGCGAGGAGTTTCCAGAATTCATTTTTGCATTGCCGTCTTCATCTCATTCAGTGAAATATAACGTACTCCAAGTAGTTTATTTATTTATTTATATCTGAGATCTGTAGATCTTCTGCTAATTGACATATTCAAATCTGTAGTATTCAAGAGGCAGTATTGCTCGGGATCTCTTAGAATTGTTCGGCTTTTGCATATGGCATAATTTCCGTTACATATTGATTTTAGTATGCAGCCGTGTGTATTCAGCTCCATTGACTCTTAATATGGCATGTTCTTCTTGATATTGAAGTCAAGGATCAGTGGACACTTGTCAAAACTTCAACAAACCCAAATAATGATCAAATCCAACTGATGCACCAGGTTTGATAAGAAAAATTATGGACAAGCATTAACACTCTCAGATATTCACTAGTCAGATAAGTATGGTGAATGGGGAACATGAGTCTTCCCGGTTAAAAATTGCCAAATCATTTGGATTCAGCCGTGTGTATTCAGTTCCATTGTCCCATATAGCATCATTTTCTTGATCTTGAAGTAAAGGATCACTAGATACTTGTCAAAACTTTGAAAAACTCCAAGAATAATTTTTATGATTTGTTTTTTATCTAATATACCAGGTTTGATAAAAAAAATGTGAACAATCATCGATATTATTTTAATTAGAAATAATTTTACATTTAAATTATCACCTTTAAAATATTGCTCTTCTGGATATTTGCACTTCTGGAAACACATTTGGTAATCACTTTTTTCGGAAAACTACCTAGAATCTCTTTTAGATCGGTTATCGAAAATTTTATCTTCAATCGTTTGAAAACGGAGTTATTTAACGAACTCTTCAAATAAGGGGGGAAAGGCATACGAAGCCAAGTTAGATGAGTATGGTGGATCGGGAACAAGAGTTTTCCCGGTTAAAAACTGCCAAATCATAAAAAAAGTGTGAAAAGATGGTGCGTTGTCGTGATTGTCGAAATTGGCCAAAATATCTTGAGACCGTATATCTTATAATAAATGCAATTATTATTCAGTATTATGCTAATATAAATACAATTTCAACCGTCCGTCATTTATTACATAGGTGCACCATGGTAAAGTCTAGAATTATATTCAAATTCAAACATATTTTTTTTTGTAAAATCTCTCTAACAGTCTAAGCCAACAGCAAACTTTGCGGGCTCCCGTACAAGTGAGTGCTGACTGTACTTCATCCTTTTAAAACCTTGTAAAAGTGAGCGCTAACTATACTTTTTTACCAATTTTGTATTGTGGAAGTGCGGGGCCTACGCAACTATGGGGCCCTGGGCAATTGCTCCAGTCGCCCATGCGGTACTGGCCGTGCTAACAGTTAATTGTCGATTTTGGATAACCTTTTGTCGGTATTAGAAACTAAAGTTCTACCCAAACTTTCAACGTCATCATCATTGACGCTACAACCCGAGGTGAGCCTCGGCCTCCTGTTCTCAAGTTTAATGACAATATTTTAATCTGTATACATTTAGGAGTAGTATGGTCAGTATTACATGCATTTTTTAGCATACACAGAAAGTCAGTTTATTATCGGTTGGGCACGTCTAAGCAGAACCTGTAATTTGTATAAAAATAGGAGTTGAACCCTTGAGTCCGTGCCCTTGCTTAGCGGACAAACAGCAGGTACAAACGATTTAGCGCTTGCAGCATAGACTAGAACTGTTTTCCCAAATCCAATTTCTCACCATCTTTGATATCTACCATATTTTAAACGCCCAAAATATTTTAAACACGCAGTTCAGAGCGTCTTCTTCAATAGCTGTTATCAAAAGTTCAAATATTTCTATCACCGTCTTTTCAGGTTTGAAATAAAGTTTAACACAAACACGCTGCTCTTCGATTAGGTCCACCTTAAAAATCGATTAACAAAAAGTGATATAAAAGTTAGGGAAGGGTTACAAAGTATCAGATAAATTTGGGAAGAATTGCAGACGAAACTAGATCATCTTATTCAAGAAAGTCAAATGAGAGGGCTAGGGCACGTCCAAAGAATGGGAGATGAAAGAATAGCCAAAGTAACATTTGAGGTGCAACCAATAGGAAAGAGAAGAATAGGACAGCCAATTGAGATTTAGAAGGACGAAGTGAGACAAGCGACAGAGAGGCGAGAGGTCAATTGGACAGATATTCAAACCTTCACGGCAAATAGGAAAATGTGGAAAGAAATCTGGAAAATACCACCAGAAGAAGTACTGTGACTCTCCTTCACAATGCCTTACACGAAAAAGCAGAATAGCTTAGAATTAAGTAAGTAAGTAAGTAAGTAGCTATAAAACTCGAATAAAATAACTTAACGTAACAAACCTAACCGCAATTTACTCAAAACTGACAGCTAAACCATATCAAATTGCCATTCTTTTCGCCACTTACTGGGAAAGTGTATTTTTTAATCAAAATTCGTAATTATATTGTTGAAAAGTTGTGAATAACAACATTCCAAAATTTTCCTATGTGATAAATTTAACATTGAAAACCTTAATTTAATAAAAGTAAAATCTAAAATACGGGGCCCATATCTCCGTATTCGTATTTAATCTTAGTTTATGGTTCCCACATGTGTAAAAGTCACATACAATATTTAAAATGATCATGAAATGTCCATTCCTTTATATAAACTCATGGCACTGTTACAGTTTTCTTCCTTAATTAAAAAACTTTTTATACACGTTTCAATGTTTCAATTCCACGCAGAAGGGTTGTTAAATTTGTAATAAGAATTTAATTGCATATGTAATTATCCTACAAAATGAAAAATAATTTTTGTGAGAAGTTTTTACTTTCATATTATGGAGTTTTTAAATTGAAAAATTATGCAATGGTAAAAGTAGATTTTTATCGAACGACGACCAAATATACATGGTTTCATATTTTTCACTTGACAACTGACTGTACGAAATAATAAAGCATGTGTAATGCAGGTTTTGTTTCACTTGTAACAATTCAATTAATGACACAAAAACAACATAATAATTTCGAATCATCTACGATGTTCTCGTTTAGTTGTATTTCAATTGCTTATGTGTATTATAAATAGCGCATGTCAGTGAATCAGATAAAATATTGTAAAATATTTCAACATTAGCCTACAGGTATATGTACATTTTTCTTTAAAAAAAAATCGTTTTGCTTGTTACGTATTTTTAATAAATATGTTAATTGTTTTTGATTTTCATAATATGTTAATTTCAAAAATTCTTTCTGTCAATAATTACCGTTATTACTAAACCAATTATATACAAAAACCATAAAAATTCATAAAATGAATATATGCAACATTCCACAATAAACAATTTTCCTACTTAAATTTTTGTTTCGCTGCCTATATTGTAAGTTGATAATAAGGTTATAAAATAATCCTCTTACTTCGAGTGATGCGTTGTTGACCTTGAAGACTTAATAAAAAAATGTATCCTGGAGAACCAGTGCATTTTCGGATCTCATCTATTGATCGGCTTATTAATAAAGATAGCAGGTCATAAAATGCACTAACGAAAATTCGTTGGTCATCCGTTAGAGCAGCGGTGGGCAAACATTTTGGACCGTGGGCCGCATTGACCTTATAACAGGATGGCGCGGGCCGCACAAGATATTTTAGTGCCCTCTCCCTATGAAAGTTAAGAGCAAAATCAACGGTCTCACGTCTATTTTTAAAGTGCAGAGAAAAAAACACGATTTCGCCTCCATTTTCAAGTTTTTTTAATTTAAAAAGTAATTGTCTGCGGATATTGGCGGGCCGCATAAAATGCTTACAAGGGCCACATGCGGGCCGCGGTTTGCCCACCGCTGCGTTAGAGCCTTGTTATTGCCTGTCAATGATTAAAAAAAAAAAAAAAAACAACAGGCAGATCTGGCTCTAGGGATCCTGGCGCCCCGAAACAATTTTAAGTTAAACGCCCTTAAAAATTAAAGTGATGTTCAAAAAAGAAATACGAATCCAAGTGATGACAAAAAAAGTAAGACCATCAAAAAGAAAATGGCGCCAATCGAATACTCATTTCAGTACTCCTATTAGAAGGTGGCCAGATACATTGCATCATGTGCTTAATGTGTAGAGCCTGTCCTGCCAAAAGCCACTGTAACCGTTTTAGAAAACAATGTAATTCAAAACAGATTGCTATCTTCACAGTCCGTTAGTGTTTTATGAAAACAACGTCTGCCCAAAAATGTTTTGAGAAAAAGAGTTTTCAATTTCAAATGAGCGTGAAGTTAGCAAGCCATAAAAAACACAAACGAAAATTATTTAGCTATTCGTAAGTTTCCTTGTTAATGATTCAGAAAAAAAAAAAAAACAAACAGCCACCATAACCGTTTTTGAAAAATTGAGGTTTACAAAATTGACCGTAAAGTTAGTGGGTTATGGAATACACTAATCAAAATTTCTCGGCCATCCCTTAGTGCTTACTAGTGCTTCATAAACACACACAAGCGACAGGATAAGAAGGTAAATGATAGAAAAAGGATTCGATGGCAAGCAGTACATCACAGCATTATTCCTCGACGTTGGTTAAGAAACCCTTCGGGATATTTAAAGTTCCGTCACTGCTTATCATTTTGTATGTAAAATAGACTGCGACCCAAATCAGTTCGACACCCCTGCTGTTGGATATTGATGTTTACATCAAATAATAATTCCATTATTTGTTGATAAAAAAATTTAATTGTTAATCCATGTATCAAAAACTTTCACTTGATTTATTCTTCACAGACTCATGTGACGGAATAAGGATTTCTTGATTATATTTATAATATTAATATTAATATATAATAGCTTTAATTAAACGTTAAAATTTTTCAAATCAAAAATAAAATCGTTGCAGTGTTGTAGTTTGTATAGTGTAATATGTAAATTTTACGCACGTAATTGTTAAAAATTTCTTGGACACTGCTGTGGGTTCGTCTTGTTTGTGTTCTTAAAATATACAATAAATAAATAAATAAATAAATACCTACGAAAACCTAAAAATAACATGTAAATATGCATTTTCTGTTAATTTCAACACTAATCATAATAAAATAATAAATAGCTTATTATTATTGTAAAATACATAAGTTATTTTTCTGTACGATTATGATAAATTTGTTAATTTTTCATTTCGTTGGACCTCCAGTGGGGGCTTGTGACCCCCTCTGAATACGCCACTGTTGTTCAGTACAACTTATATCAGTCCTTTTTGTGTGTAAAACATCATAATTTCAAAAATACCTAAGAAGATATTGATATTCACATTTATCTACAAAATAAAACCAAATACCGATTTTAAAAGCGCGATTGTCTCCAAAACTACTCTCTTTATTATATTTCTACTATTTTTACTCTATTTCACGTTTGAGGTGTCATTTTAAAATTACATTCTGAAGGTTATACCGAAGTCAGATTTCCACTTTATCTTATCTGAATCGAGTAATTAGTTGTTTAAAACAGTTTTATCATTTATCAATGAAGTAATTTATAAATTAACTAGTGTTGTGGTTAACAAATTTTATCTTTAACTCTCCGAGCAGCGCCGTGTGATCTGCTGGTCTTGGGAAGGACCCAGGCCCGTCGCTTCCCCCCCTTGGCTGCGCCATTGGTTGTGGTAAACACATTTTATCTTCAACTGCCCGAGCAGCGCCGTGTAATCTGCTGGTCCTGGGAGGGGCCCAGGCCCGTCGCCCCACCCCCCTTGGCTGCGCCACTGGTTGTGGTAAACAAATTTTATCTTCAACTGCCTGAGTGGCACCGTGTAATCTGCTGGTCCTGGGAGGAGCCCTATTGGCTGCGCCACTGACTCAAGTATATCATCCTGCTCAGTACTAAGTAGGAGGATTACATGGGAGAGTCACATATAAGCTGCAGCTCTTTTTGTACTTAGGATATTGAAAATTTACCGTCAATTGTATTAAACTCTGAATTCTTGTACTATTTTTTGTATTTCCTGGACAGCTTCATGATTACGATTATATTCGTGCAACTAGATAGACTTGATTTGTGAAAAAAATTCCACGGTAAAATCACTCTAAAACTTGCTTCGTTGTTATCTTGCTTTCTTTCATTTCTGCTGTTTGTTCCTCCCCTCCCTATCTTTCATTCTCTTCAGAAAAATTATAAAATAAAATATTGAGACTGATGACAATGGCATGAATAATATATGTGACACAATGAAGAAAAAGTATGCGTGTTTGAGGTGTGCATAGATTAACGTGAGCGAAAGAAAGCTGTCATGAAAGAAATATGAAAAATGTTAAACCGTGTAAGACACCATTTGTTAAAATAGACATTGTTAAAATAGAATAATCGATAAGGACTTTAATGTATGGATTTATTAAGGAATTTAGATTGATTTATATCGGTTGAATGCTTAAATTTATTGGCTAAATGTGTTGCATAGTTTGGATAAAATTTATGTTCTTACATTTCCTCTTTAGCATATTGTTAGATTAAAAATATAAAAGCGTGAAGCTTTATATCGAATAAGAATTTCTTGGTAGATTCCCTGTGTACAGCTGCGAATAAACAAGAATTAGGTACATACGTTCCCGCTCGTAGAAGTTTGGACGCTTTAAAAGTAAATAGTTTGATGTGTTAGCAGTGTTAATATTATCAAAGATACTTCGTAAATGTCTTTAAGCAAACTTCTATGAAACTGAACCAGAAGTTTCCCAAACTTTTTGAGCCGTGGAGCACTTTTCACGAGAAGAATTCATCGCGGAGCACTATCGTTTGCTATATACAGTGACGTACACAAAAAATATTGAGGGGGGGGTACTTTCACAACATCGTAATTTATACGTATTGAAAATGCGAGCAATCTTGAAATGCGGTAGTTATAAATTTAGTTCTTTTCGAATTTTTGGGGGGAGGGAATATTTAAAAAAATCAGCTGTGGAAACCACAGGACTGACCACCAAAAATCTTCCATTTCTAGATGACCGCTTTTAACCGAAAGTTGATTAACTTATGCCATTGACGTGAGAAGCTTAAAAATGAAGTTTCATAAAAATCCGTTTAGTCAAATTCACTTTACACGTGTCCAAGGACCGACAGAAAGACATACAGACAGACTGACAGACGTCTTGCTAAAAAGAGTAAAAACATTATATAGGAACCTCAGTCCGTGGACATCTATCGAAATTTAAAAATGTCAAAATTGGTATGATCACAATACCTCCCTTATAAGTATGTATATGTATGTTGAGGTCGGTAAAAACATAACTAGAACTTGGGCAAAAAAAGCTTTTCAAAGTACAAAATAGAAATAACCGATAAAAAAACTACTGAAATACTATCTTTATAATAATTGAACACTTGTCGTCTACTGGATGTTCATAGACGGAGACTGTGGCAGCTTTTTTATCAATCCGTACCTTTGCCAGCGATCCTTCGAAAAAACATCGCAGCAAATCTTACTGTCTGAATTATAAGAGATCTAAAGAATATAGGTAATTCATATTCCCATGGCATGAAACATCACAACATCCATTATCTATTAATTGGCAAATTTTAAGGAATTTGTACTGCATTATTTACCGCTCCTGTAATAGAACAGTCACTCAGCTGTATATTTGTATTTCATAAGGATTAAAAATTTTTAATGACCAGTTGAACCATTGATATTCGAGCGACTTTATTAACATTTATTGGGGGCAGTTAAATATTATTGTACTGGCTTTTGTTATCTTCAGTAGCGTATCATTTCTGAGTGAAACGTTTGATTTGAAAAAAAAAACATTATTTTCACAGCTGATTACAATTATTTTATTTACTGTTCTGTCTAATCTGCTCGCGGAGCACTAGTGGCCACACCCCGAAGCACCAAATGCTCCACGGAGCACAATTTGGGAAACTCTGTTTTAAACTATAGTCTTCTCATAAAATCATATTCGTCACATTATTAAAGAGCTAAGGAGCTTGCTTTTGATACCTCACTCCAAACTTTATTTTTATTTTATATGTATATTTATTTTATGAATTTATTAATTTATTTTTTTGGATAAGCAGATATTTATTTATATTTTTGGGCAGTAGATGTTAGTAAGAAGTCAGTGACGTTTTAGTTTTATAGGTAGTTTGTAGATTGTTAGATGTGACGAGTGCAAAATCCAAAAGCTATACTATAGGGCAGTGATGGCGAACCTTTAGAGTCCGGTGTGTCAAAATTCGGAAAAAATCTAGCTTAATTCGGGTGACGTGTCACGTTTAGAAATATCCATAATTTTGTGATATTTGCAGCCCTAGTAAAAAAATAGTTATAATATAATAATGTATGGAGCAGAAGTATGGAGATGAGCGGAACGAGAACATATAGAAAAAGTACAAATAAAATACTTAAAATGGATGCTGGGAGTAGACACGAATACACCAACATACATTATACTGGAAGAGACGAAAATGAAGAAAATAAAAATAGAGGCAGTCAAAAAAAACATAAAATATGAAGAGAATATAATTAAACACCCGGAAAAAGAAATTCTTTATGAATGATGGAGGGAAATGGAAAAACGGAATCAACAAGGAAAGCCACTATCAAGATGGGAAAAGGAAAGGAAGGAAATGTACGAATATTGTGGCTACTCAACAACAGCGGTAAGACTAAAAAGAATGAATGGAGAAGAATTGGGGCACGAAGTAACAGAGCAAATGACCGACATACAACAAACGGAGCAAGATACAAAAATAAGAGAATCAAGGTATAATAGCAAATATTGGAAGACCTGGACGGTGAGAAAACCACATTATTTGACAGAAAAAGGCAGTAGAGAGAAGAAAAAAGTGATAGCGAGATTTAGATGTGGAAATGTGGAGAGGGACAATAATTTTTGGCTGAAAGATAAAGAAAGAACATGTAGAATGTGCAGGGAAGGTAAGGAGACAATGGAACATTTGTTGGAAGAATGTGAAGAAATACGACACAGAACGAAAACGAGAAAGGAAATTTTGGATGAAACAGGAAAGGGGATGAATGGATGAAAGAAGTGAAAAACAGAAGGGAGGAAATTGAGGAAAGGAGTCAACGAAGATATTAACTAGAGGAGAAGGAGAGTAGATTTTAAGCCGAAAGGCGAAAATTACAATTATTATTAAGTGTAAGTTAATTGTTGTAAGATAAAATGTAGTACATAATATTTAATAATAAAAATATCTATCTATCTAAAAAAATAGTTATATATTTGATATATTTATTTGTTAAAAAGCAAAGATCTATAATTCTTTACATTAGTGACTTTTTTGTTGCTGAATTGCATTTGCTAAATCTTCAATTAAAGGTTGGTATTTTCGTGAATTTCAAGCCCAATGAAGCGCTACTGACTTCATCTGTCAGTCGGTTTCTTTTATTGGCTTTATTATTATTTAACGCGGAAAATAAGGCCTCACAAAAATACGTAGAGGGAAAAACTGTGGAGGAAGCCATCGCTAGATTATGTGCCAAAAGTGTCCGGTAATCAGTTCCAAGCACTCCAAATTTCCTAATCGTTGTGGCACTCTTTGACATTCTCCAAACAATTTCTTTCCAAACACTTGAGCCCAGATGCGTTCCCTGTTCTCGGCCGAAGACCGTCCGTAAACGATGCGTGTCACCCAAAATGTCTTGGCGTGTCACCTGTGACACGCGTGTCATAGGTTCGCCATCACTGCTATAGGGTAATATTGGATCGAAAAAAACGTAGCTTCAAAATACCACGATCCCAATATATTTTCATGATTTTACTTTTAATATCATTTTTAGGTTCATATGCATATTAAGTTTCTGTTGTTTTTGATAAGAAGCCATATTTAATTTTCGAAAGCTATGTGTATTATACGTCCAACCATGTCATGTCTATTCTGTTGGTCGTAGAATTCTACAACCTGCTATTATGTGTTGTATAGTTGCTTTTTTCCCTGTTTTGTTTATATTTAGTTTGTTTATTTCGGGTTGTACAGATTTTGACAAGCGTTCTTGACAAACTTCAGTAACTTTTTCAGCTTCGTCATACTAGAGACTAGTGGAACTATAGACATAGGACTTCATCTCAAACCCTGCCGATATGCAGATCCGAAAATTACACCAGATCTGTGCCCGTACAATGTGAGGTATCCCTAGCAACACTGCTGTCTACATCCTGCAGATCTAAAAGGTAGCAGATTATCTTCAGGCGGGAATGGACTCGATTTCTTTTCAGTTTGAGGCTTGAATACTAACCAAAACACCAACTATGGGGACTACGAGAATAATTCAGGGATGGGGAGTTAGCAGAAAAATAAACTCTCGACTCTCGAGTCGGTATTTTTGAAAGCCGACTCCGATTCCCGAATCCTTTTATTCGTAAATCGTACTTAGATTAAATATTTTAGGTTAGGGTGAGTGTCATTATAAAATGTCATTTTCTTTATATCTTGACTTTTTATGTCATTCTTAATACACATTTTTTTAATACATAAGTTTAAAAAAATATATATTTTATTTTATGTAGATACTTAATTTTTTATAATATGTCACTTTTTCTTTGAGACATTTAGATTATGGCTACCACCATGAAACATGAAATAACCACGAAGCTCATTACAATTTGAGGAAACAATCATCCTGTTTAGTTCCACTTAAACATAAATAAACAGAGCATACAGAAAAAGATAAAAATGGATATGAGTAAAAACAAAAAAATCTTTACTACCTAATTGTATTAATCTGTTTATACAAGTATAAAATTAATCCAATAATAAACTAGAGAATATGGTTAAAATTTGTATTCAATATTTCTAATGTTGTTCCTGTTTCTGTTCTTTAAAAAATTCGAAAACAATAATAATATCATTATTTTGTTTTATTTGTCGGTGTGTTATCATTCTTAAATCGATAGATTCAGTTGTAGGCTTTCGTTGACACATATTGAATAACAGGAAAAGATAACACACTCGGATAATCAATTTGGCTTCATAGGCCGAAATACGTACCAAATACACTTATTTTATTCTTTGATACTAACCGAGTGTTGTATAATCTTTTCCTGTTATCATTATTGATAACAATTAAATCAAATAGTCAGGAGTTGATAGTTTTTTCGACTATCGACTCCAACTCCCGACTCCAAAAATTTCGACACCCTAGTCCGACTCATTTTTATAATTTTATACCGTGGATACAGCTTTCTAAGCTTGGAAAAGAGCTCCATATACTTGGACATCTTTTTCTTCTCCTTGACAGAGATATCTTCCCAGCTGTAGTTGAGAATTCAATCACAAACATCTGTTTGGTCTCGATATCCAAGATGAGATATCTCGATCCAATGTCCGGTCTAGTGACTGCCAGTTACCTCGATGTGTGGAAGTAGTAATTTCAATAAATGCGACACAAGGATTTTTCCACCACGGGTTCTATGTCAAAAGGAACGTACGGTATAACTACGATAAATTTTTATTATTATTGTTTATATTTATCGCATCTTTTAAAAAATATCCAGACGCCTATGTACAGTGTTGATTTTTGTACTGAAATTAAGTAATATTAATTATTTCAACACGACTTTTTGACAGAACCAGGAACTGTTGAAAAATACATAACTTCCAGAAACATGACATTTAAAATGAACTCTAAAACATTTCATATCAATTAAATTAAAAATAAATAAACATGCAAATGTTTTTTTTTTTATGGCAAAACATGCAAATATCCACTCTTTTTATCAGTGAATTATTTTTCTGTTCATAATTATTTTTTAGCACACATTTAAACACACTGATATAAATTTGAAATAGCGATGTTGAAACCATAATTGAAATTTATGACACTAGAAATACGCGTTATTTATTGACCTACTGAAATAAACATTAAAATTATTAGGGAGTGCATTTTTATAATTGCTTTCGTGCATAACAAATTATTTATTGCGTTTTTTGAATTAAATTTTATTTCTAGGACATTTTACGGCTAATAGCTTTTTTGAATGGGTCCAATACTTGTTAATTTGAGTTACAAACAAAATTAATAATGCATCAATTACGTTTTTAAATAATATATTTCGTATCATATACGATTGGTCATATAAAATTTCAAAAAGAATGAATGTTGTTTCATATTTAATATTTTTTTATTGTGGCATTACTATTGAAAACAACTGTCATTGATACTAAAATTTTATTTATAACTTTTTTTTTACAACAAACTTTAAAATAGTGTTATTTATTTTTTTATTTATTTTTATAAATAAATAATATTCTAGTTATACATATGGGCCGTGTGAGGTGCAAATAGCCATCATTGCTAAACGCTAAACAATTTATCTAAGTAACTTACTTAATAAAAATATGCAGTGTAAAAAAAAAACGTTAATTTTTCACTGGTGAGCACGCATGCTTGTTTCTTTTTTATACTTCTTGCAATATGAACAGGTTCATGTATTTACAGTTGGACACATAATGAATTTATTATTTGATGGTCGTAGATAAATAATGTTTTTTATTTGAGAAATTTAAATAATAACGAAGTAATAACTAAATACATCACGCAAGGTAAGTAAGCAATATAGAAGAAATTTCACAAATAATCATAGAGAATGACATAAAAAATAAAATAAAAAATAAAATAAAAAATAAAATAAAAAATAAAATATCAGGTCTGGGAAAAAGTTCGTGGCGTTTTTGCCGATTGCCGGCGCCAATTGCAAATAACTCAGGAAACACAGATCGCAGCGACACCACTAAGCGATCGTTGGAAAGGTGACAGTTCGAGCGTTACTTTGAGTGTCTAAACATGAAAATTTGTTCAGCGTTTGAAAATGGAGAAAAATAATGAAAAATTGCGCTATATGTTTGCAATATTATTACGACAAAGGGAAGAACGCTGCGCAGGCTTGTGAAAAAATGTGTGCTGTGTACGGTGAAGGTACTTTATCAAAATCTGCTGCGCGGAAATGGTTCGCTCGTTTTCGTTCTGGTAATTTTAATGTGAAAGATGACTCACGCTCTGGTCGTCCAATCAGTAAAAAAGCTCATGAAATTCTTGAAAAAGTCCAGCAAGATAGGCATATCAGCTGTGTCGATATTGGTACGGAGCTAGGCACTGACCACAAAACTGTTTTGAACCATTTACGGAAAGCTGGCTACAAAAAGAAGCTCGATATATGAGTTCCTCATGAGTTGAGCGCGAAAAACATAATAGACCAAATTAACATCGGCGATGCGCTGCTGAACCGCAACGAAATCGAGCCATTTCTGAAACGTGTCATAACCAGTGATGAAAAATGGATCACGTACGACAATCGGAAGCGTAAAAGATAGTGTACAAGGGTTGGTGAGCCATGATCCGAGGATTGACTTCGAACAAGGTGATGCTGTGTGTGTGGTGGGACTGGAAGGGAATCGTCCACAATGAGCTACGTCCAGTTGGTCAAACGATGGATTCTTAACTCTATTGAGAACAACTAGAGAGATTACGCCAGGCAATTGAAAGAGAACGGTCTGAATTGAATAATAGGAAAGGTGTTGTTTTTCATCATGACAACGCAAGACCACACACTTTTTGATGACCCGTTAAAAATTGCGAGAGCTTGGTTGGGAAATTTTGTTTCAAAAGAAGCCTGTGAAAACCTCTTGATTCAACAACTTGACAACTTCATTCTTGACAACCTGAAACCACAGAAGTTCTTCGCCGATGGCATCATGGCTCTATCCGAAAAATGTCGAAACGTTGTCGATAATAATGGAGCATATTTGGTTTAAATAAATTCATTTTCACACTATAACAACCCCAGTTGAATTTTACTAAAAAAACGCCACGAACTTTTTCCCAGACAAAATGGAACGTAAGTTGGCAACAAACCTTCAATAATAAATTAAGGCCCGGTCTTTTCACCTTCAGATAAAGTCCCAGGTAACTATCTGACAGATAAGGTTATTTGTAACTTCATCTGCTGAGTAAATGTCAATACCAGTCAGTGAATCCAATACGTCAGTCTCATTATCCGTTAGATAACTATCCGATAGATATATTTGTATAGAAAGAAGGGATGACATTTACTCAGCAGATGAAGTTAAAAATAACCTTATCTGTCAGATAGTTACCTGGGACTTTATCTGAAGGTGGATAGACTGGGCCTAAGAGAAATTAAAGACAACATTACAACATGTAAAACACCTGACCATAGGAAAAATCAAACTATTATGACCAGGCTGCCTATAGTACACACAAAAATCATTCATAAACACCTACTAGACAAAACAGAACGACCAATTTGTGATGCAACACCCTTATAACAGTGGAACACATGCTCATTCACTGTAAAAAATACTATAGTTCGATACAAAAATGTAACATCGCGAATGTACTCCGCTCTTACCTTCTGCGAATATGCAACTGATCAAATAGGGCGTCACATGTAACATGGACATATAGTAAGTTAGTAGCATTCTCTAAAATTTTAGTATAAATAGTAGTCCGCAGAAGTTGGCCTTTTGGGGACTTCCCGCTGTGCCGCGCTATATTCAAATCAGTATAACTCGGGATGCAAAGCGCTACGACATCGAAGTTGTGTTCAAACAAAAGTTAACGTCAAGATCTATCGATTTAAGGTATTAGAAGCGAAATCTTGTACAGTGTTGGTTGAGAAACTTTGGATCGCTGTTGAACAAATTTAAAAATCACATTTTCAGCATATTTTTGTTGAAAAGCCAAGAAGAAATCGATCCAACGACCAAATTCGAATAGATCGGATCCTGCGGAATCTAAAAATGTGCCACACACCAATGCGGAAAGGTACAGAAAGGGCAGAGCTTACAGAAAACGCATGAGAGCTGACTCCATAAAGCCTAAAATGAAGCGTACTACAGTACAGCTGGACCACGCGGACCAAACCCAAGCGTCTTGTGTCTCCGAAAACAACCTACCCGATATTTTTTTTCCTACACGAGGCTGGTCTATAAAAATTTTCCCGGATCGGTTTAATTTACCAGTCCACTACTGAAAGAACTACTAAATTCGTAATTCCGCAGTTTATTAAACATTGCTCTAAAACAAAATTATAGTTAATACTAAAACTATAGTTAGAAATGTCAAAGTTGACTTAAAGTTCAGTTTTCTACGGCCAATTTTATCCTAATGTTCCAGTAAAATTGCGTGAACATAATGAATACTTACTGTAATGACTATTAATATTTTTTGGCCTGTGATTATGTTTAATAACATTTTTTATATAAATTGTTGGGTGGACTCATATATTAAGAAAATATGAAAATTTATTACTAACTTTGCAGATATTACGAATTTTTTATTTAAAAATATTTTTTGATTTATGTGGTGTAAATGATTGAATTTTGTTTTTGTTCAGTCGTTATAAACAGTGTTTGTTTTTAATTTGGTTTAATAACAAACAAATTTGGAATTAAATCACAGAAAATGAAGCTTTACAAATTTTCAATTATTTTAATGTAAAATTTCAGGATGTGTTATGAAATTGAAAGAAAAAATTATTGACATATCGCGGAGTACTATATAAACTCCATTCAATAATTAAAAGAATATCAGTAGCCACATAATGCTTTAGTCTTTCTTCCTTCAAGTTAGTAAATTTAGAATGTAACGAAGTGTGTCAATTTACAATTTTTTATTAAGTATATGTCATGAAATGTATTTACACATACAAGAAAAAGAAAAAAAATGGGAAATAGGATAAAAAAAATTATTGTAAAAGTGAGAGAATGCAATTATTTAGGATAAAGCATGTGATGGTACAGTCACTGGTACCCCATTTAATTTTTTTATTTTTTCATTTTTATCATTTATTACGCATTCCAAGTCTTAAAAGAAACATATTATCTTAAGTGTGTTTCTTATACCTCTAGTTACCGCTAGTACCTACGACCAGATGTGCGGTATTTCAGGGGTGTCGGATTTCTCAAAAGGGATACACACAAAAACTATATAAGTAGGCGTCATAAAACATTGACCGCAAGGGGTGACATTTTACATCTGTTCACTGATTGATATATTTATTAGTATTTATTTAAATATGCCTAGTGTTTAACATAAAATTCTAAGAAACCATTTTTTGTGAGGGTTACAACCCAAATGTGTCAAATAGTCATTAATAGGTCAGAGTCGGGGGAAATTATTAACCATATCTGGGATTTGGATTATGTACAGGTTTTTATGAAAATTGGAGAGACACTTTGGAATTGTTGGGTGAGCGGCCAGTACGTTTCGCGTATCCGCGGCGCCCGTATTTAACCCGTTAACTCAAGTAATTTCTCTGTGGATTCGAGGTTGGAACATCGCTCGCTGGACAGCGACGCCTGTTCTCAGACACTTTGGCATTGTTGGCTGAGCAGCCAGTACGTTTCGCGTATCCGCGACGCCCGTGTTTAACCCGTTAACTCAAGTAATTTCTCTGTGGATTCGAGGTTGGAACACCGCTCGCTGGACAGCGACGCCTGTTCTCAGACACTTTTAATTGTTGGGTGAGCGGCCACTACGTTTGTGTAGTCACGCCGCCCGTGTGCGTCTTCGTCGCCACTTGGACGGGTGATTATAATTAACCCCGCCATGGGAGTTTATCCGGGGCCCTGCGCCTCACAACCGTTTGTTGGTAGAAACCAACAAACACATCATAGGGTTGACAGACCTAACAAAACTGTATCGGCGGGTAGCAGACCTGTCCGTCGAATCTCACTCAAAACACTGTTATGCGCATTCAGCAGCGGTTAGGTGATACAGCAACACATTAGTGATTGCAAATTATTAGGTATAAGACCCTAGACAGCACTAGTGAGCTTAACAATGATATGGCATGATATGGACCGCATGCTTAGTTTGGAAGTATAGATTTGATAGTAATATTGGAGTAGAAATTTACGTTATCACTATAAATGTGTTAATCTGAATTTACCTTACAGCCATCACAATCAGACGCATTAATAAACATGTTTGTACTATTTCTGAATGACTAGACGTTAATAAACTATTTGATTGAAATGTGTCCCAGTGTTTCTTTGTAGACATAGCTTCCCGCTCCAAGAACGAATCGACTTAATAATCCTAAAAAACACAACGTAGGGCAAGACGAATAAAATGGCCAGTACATAAATTCCCCAACCGTCACAAGCACTAAGACTAAGGCACACATAAAACAACTAGCCAAGAGGGCAATGTTCGCGATCCCACAGATCTGGAGTATAGGGGAGGGAAAAATTGCAAGAGAATATAATATAAGAATGCTGATGTTCGAAGCTCTTATAAAAACTTTATAATTATGTGTGGTGCAAAGGTGTGGGGCTTGGGAAGGACATGAACTGTTGGTAATGGTGCAGTCTAAATATATTAAATGGATGCTCGGACTTGATCGGAATAAACCAACATACGTAGTAATTGCGGAAACAAAAGTATAAAAAATAAAAGTAGAGGTAGTTAAAAGGACAATAAGGTATGAAGAAAATATAACTAGACACCCAGAGAAGCAGATACTAAATGAATGTAGGAAGAAAATAGAGAAAAGAGATGCAGAGACAAATAGTATCAACATGGGAGGCAAAGAAGAAAAATATGTACGAATATGGGTGTATCTTAACTGAAGCAGCAAGGAGGAACAAATGAAATGGGCAAGAAATATAAGAAATGATAGAAAGAATGAAAAACATACAACACCAAGAACATGTTGTTGTGCCATGGAAAAGAAATAAGAAAAAAATGCAGTACGTTTGACAGATGATTATTGTTCTGACAGTTTTAAATAAATAGATTTCTAACAAGTGTCTTATCATTGATTTTAACACATTCATACGGGTATACACTAAAAACTTGATATTAAAATACAGTAATCAAGGTATAAAGCAAATTTTAAAAAAAACTTGGACATCGCTACGGCCACAATACCTGAAGGAGACTGGAAATGGGGAGAAAAACAAGGTGATTACACGCTTCAGGTTTGGTAACGAAGAGAGAGAAAATGCATTTTGGATGACGGAAGAAGAAAACATGTGCAGGCTGTGTAGAGAAGCAAGAGAGACAATTGAGTACATGCTGGAGGAATGCGGAGAAATAAGAATTAGGGAAAGAACAAGAGAGGAGGTTTTAAGTGAAAGCCGAAGAGGATATGCATGGATGAAGGATGTAATAACAAGAAGGAAGGAGATTAAAGACATTGAAAACAAGGGAAGAAAAAAAAACTAAATTAATCTATGGAATCAAAAAGTCCAGAAACTGATAAACAGATTAAAAATAAATAGTATGTTATTCATTTGTTTTTTTATTTTTTGTTTTAATGTAGAGTGTTCTAATAAATATATTTGATTGATGTGCTGTTCTGGCAATTTTTAAGATTATATACTGTGTTTACCGGGTCCTGGCACCCATATTTTTGTTTTTATTCATCTGATAAAATGTCACAGCACCGCATATAATCGTCTTCGGAGTGTATTTTAAAAATGTCCTAGCACCTAAACAGTTCTTCGCTCTTCTCTGGAGCCGCAATAAAGATAAGTATTAGCTACAAGTCTCCCTGCAGCATCTTATCCTTATAGATGCGCTGAACAGTCGTCACGTCTCTACATGTTATTTATTGCCAAGCAGACATGAACATAAATCGGAGCATCCTAGTAGTTGCTGCGGCGCACCAAGATCAACCACCAGCACCGATCCTTCCACCCATCCAGTCCTTTCACACTGTGTCCGGCGATCATCCAAAAGGGCACTGGTCCTTCCAGTTAGCAGGACGAACATCTAGCCGGTGCGGGCGCACAATTTGGCCATACTGGCCATACCATTCGCCATCCCTACACATATATTATTATATAGTCTGTTTCTTTGATTAAAGGGGAACTAAACAGGAGTTTTTTTTTAAAGAAAATCACGAACAAAAGAATTGAAAAAATTATGGAAAAGATTTGGTTAATCAATTAAAGAGATTTATCTTCCAAGTATTTTAAAGGATTTATTATTGGTTTTAATGCTACGTTATTGGCAGGCAGCCATATTAGCATTTCTTTTGCGGCACATCGGTTAAATATCACGGCTGCTAAGAGTAAGAAGAAGAAGAACAAGCCGATAAAGTTATTTTAACCAAATATTCAATACAAAATATCACACAAATCTCTTTTAGCTTTGATGTTAAAATTGAATGTTTCAAAATATGAATTAGCGAAGTCCAACATTAAATTTGTGGAATTAAAAATGAGTGGTGACATGTGAAAAGTTGGTAAAACTCTTTCTATATTTAAATGGGGCTCAATTAAGTGTTTGAAGTGGTCTAATGTTGAACATATGAGTGTACGTAAAACCCTTGCTTTTATCATTTACATATTCGTAGCAGTACTTGTCCGCTCATGTTTTCCTACACGAATTTCTACATCCTAATTTTGAAATTTAAATTACTCCAAAATTTAATCTCAATTTTAGTCCACGCTTATGAATTTAGTTTACAATTTAATTTGTTTATGGAATTTTCTTTGCCTGATTTATATTGGAATAAAAATTTTATAATTAAAACAACTAAGCAAATATTTTTATACTCTAAAAACCAACTTTTACACTACCCTACAAAAAGTAAACGGAAAATTTCTTAAGCTTGGCAAATACCTCTTTAAGTGGGGCTTTATTTGTAGTTATTGATTCTGGGACCATTGTTTGTTATTGTTAATTAAAATAAAGGATGATAATTATGTTAAAATTTTAGATAATTCAATTAGGCGAGGAAACGAAGCAGTGAACTTCCGATTTTTGGCGCAGTAAGATGTATTTACATGCGGTTTGGTGCATTCGATTCGTTAGAGCCTCAGGAAATTTTGTGAACCAACGCGATCAATGCAAAATGAAAAACTGCATTTGTGCATAAGAAAAATGCATTGGAAAAGTGCATTTTCCAGAGTTGCAAAATCAAAAATTTATAACTCGGTATAAATTCACTAAAATAAGTCAAATTTTGATACTCGGGGGTTTTTGGGGTCGCTGAACACGAATATCGGGACGAGAGAAGTGTCCGAGGTACCTTGTGCCCAGGGTGGACACTACGTACATCGTCTCCTAGAGTTTTATGCAAATTTGATACAAAAGCAGTTGAATCACGTTACTCGGGGGTTTTTGGGGTCGCTGAGCTCGAATATCGCAATAGCGAACGTCCCCGAGGTACCTGGTGCTCAGGGTGAGCGGTATTTACCCTCGTCTTCAGGAGTTTTATGCGAATTCGATACAAAAGTAGTTGAAACACGTTACTCGGGGGTTTTTGGGGTCGCTAAATCCGAATATCGCAATAGCAAATGTCTCCGAGGTACCTGGTGCTCAGGGTGAGCGGTACTTGCCCTCGTCTCCTAGAGTTTTATGCGAATTTGTTACAAATGTGGTTGAAATACGTTATTCGAGGTTTTTCGGAGTAATGTAACAATGTTTTTTCAATAAATACTTTTTATAAATGCGTATAAAAAATTTTTTTTATTATAAAAAAAATACAAAACAATTACATTAGAAATTTTCAGTACTTTCATTTTCTTCGTAATTTTCAGATTTTTCAATGATGTCAGATTCAATTTCTATAAAATTCTCTACATTCGTGCAATTTCAGCTTGAAGTCGCTTAAACATAGGATCAATGCTACCAACTGAATTATAAAAAGGTGCCTACGTTTAAAAAAAATTAGTTTCAGTATACAAGGTTGGTAGTCCTGGGTACCAGATCCTTGGCACTACGAACTTCATACAGACATTCGCTATTGCGATATTCGACCTCAGCGACCCCAAAAACCCCCGAGTAACGTGATTCAACTGCTTTTGTATCAAATTTGCATAAAACTCTAGGACACGATGTACGTAGTGTTCACCCTGGGCACCAGGTACCTCGGACACTTCTCTCGTCCCGGTATTCGTGTTCAGCGACCCCAGAAACCCCCGAGTATCAATATTTGACTTATTTTAGTGAATTTATACTGAGTTATAAATTTTTGATTTTGCAACTCTGGAAAATGCACTTTTCCAATGGATTTTTCTTATGCACAAATGCAGTTTTTCATTTTGCATTAATCGCGTTGGTTCACAAAATTTCCTGAGGCTCTAACGAGTCGAATGCACCAAACCGCATGTAAATCCATCTTACTGCGCCAAAAATCGGAAGTTGGGCTGATTTTTGTGCTTCATTGCCTCGCCTAAATGCTTCTAACAATTTAGCAATACTAGGAAATTAACGAATTTTAATTTCAACAGAGCAACGCACCTTGTTTTAAATCTAAAATTTTTATTGGTTCCTGAAAATAAAAGTCATATATTTTGGCTGGCCTAGTCAAAGTCTAGATTAGAGCCAGCAGAGCATTTATAAAAGAAATTGGAACATCGGGTGTGAATAAGGCTAGTTTAGTCAAAATCGATACAGGAGCTTAAAGCCGTTCTTTGGAGAAAACTGAGAAGAATACCTGTGTATAATGTCTGAAGTTTTTTGAAATATGGTTGAAAGTCGTTTCAGAAGTATAAAAGGTTGTGGGAGTGGTAATTTCAGAAATAAAATTTCAGTATTATGAAAAATAAAATTATTCAATTAGTTAAAAATATTCAAATTATTTAAATATAAAAACAAATCTACTTTAAGATAAATATCCTCAAAGATTAGCTGAGTTATCAGTGACTGTATTTTTTTAATTAAACGTTGTAAGACAGGGGTATATATTTACGATCGTATATTATATGATTTGTTTAAAATATTATCAGCTTCTATCTCAAGTACATGGTTGAATGTTACACAAATGTTGATATGCGACCATATATTTTCAGTGATATGGACTTCGTAGGTAATTAGAGTCAAAATTAATTATTTGGGTTATGAATTATTGGGAATAGTAATATGAGTCTTTAAGATAAGTTAAAAGGTTTTTGTTGTTAATTGGAGAGCTGATTATTTTTACAACCACAAAAATGGGGTTCAGAGATCAAATTATTAGTTTTAAGAAAAGGGCTGGGAAAATATTGTGAGAGACAAGAGTCGTGAGTAAACCACCACCGGAGTCTAACGAAACACCCAAGTATTTTGGTTGAGAAAACCGGTAGCATGTAGTGAACCAGAAGTAGTCTGGAAGTGTTGAGGACAGTGTACATGGATTGAACGGTCCTCGAATACTGTGAGCGTTGTAAGGTGTTTAACGGCTTGTGAGGTGAAACGGTGATTGTGAGGTTTTTGTTGAGTGTTTCTCATGCGATTTCATAGCCATCTTGTAATTGTAAGTTCTAGTGTAATTATTAACGTCAGTCTTAACTAAACATTAAACGTAGATTAAGTAAAATGAAGACTTTAATTCAAACACCCTTATTCCTACCATAAAGGATCTAAGCAACCGACTGGCGGACCTTTAGGATTTCGGACTTGATTCCGTTTGCACTAGTCTTGGAACCCACTATTTGGAAGATCCTTTCAAAGTAAGTACAATGACATTATTTAAAATCATTCAGACAACCATGGTGTTTTGACAGATCTTAGAAATTCCCCCTACAAGGTGTTGTTGAAGAAAAATGAAATCTGAACCGTTATTGACTTAGAAAACACAAATGAAAACTCAAAATTTGTAAGTTAACCAAACGCTGCACTTTCTTGGAACAATTCGTCTTTTTTGTTCGATAGTTTAGTTATCTCTACCGATGGTGATCGTTCGGGTCGAGATCGGATCGGGTTTGATCCGGAAACTCCAGATGTTGAAGGCTTGTATCTGTGTTCCGGGTTTGGTTATTATTTCTCCGGTTTGCGTGAAAAGTTAATCTATTTTATTTTATTATAATACTATTAGTATTGTGGTAATCCTAATCACACTTCAAGTATAATACCCTCTTTACCTTTAACCAAATATAGAACAGTAAATTGTACCGCATATGTATCTTATTATTTAGCTGTAAACTTATGTATATATGGAGGGTTCAGAAGCCAATCAGTGTAAATTTTAAAGTAAAACAATGCCATTGCTTGTATAGGATACAGAAGAATATTTTTATTGATAAATAACATATAAACAAACTTAATTAGAATATTAATTTGTCAACTGAAAGTTTTAACAACAAAGTTCTTGAAAACTATGTAAGTCATTTTCAGAAAAAAAATTACTTAAACTGTTGGGCTTCTGAACCCTCCATATAATCGTCCAGCAGATTTTGAGTTAAATTTATGCTAAAGTCGAATGAAATCTATTAAATCTTAGTGAAACCTACAGAGTGTTTGTTTTTATTTCATAAAGAAATAAATGTCATCGAGAAATTCCAGATATTTTTATTGAACCTATTAAAACAGGCATGGCCAAACTTTTACTAGCGAGCACCATATTCTCTTCTGTTCATATATATGCCAAATCTAAAATACATCAAATTTAATATCCCGGTATATTTTTTTGTTTACAGGAAATCTGAACAGATTTTAAATTAAATATGCAGTTGCGGACTAGATAACCATTAAAGAAATGTCATCAAAAAGATCCGGCAAGCGAAAAGCAAAAAAGGAAAAGTGTATAAAGCGTGTTCTACATTATACAATTCTCGTCAAATTTCATACTTATTTCTTTGACTAGAACTTGTACTAGAAATAAATCAGTGAAATTGTACAGTGTAGAACACTTTATGTAGTCAAGGTCAACTTTATTCAAAACTAGATTTGGACAAACTTTTCTAGAAAATATTTTCAAGTTGAACCCCGCGCATGCGCAGTAGACATTTTTAACAACGGTACCAACATTAAAATTACGCTTGTAAATATTTTGTATTACCACGTGTTTAATAGTGTTTTGTTGATCATTGGTTTGAATAGGCGAATATATAAATTGTGTTTTGTACGTAAATCAGTAATTTTACAAATCTAATAGCTAGGTTATAAACACTTGACAAGATAAGAATTATATATTTATGTTGGTACTTTAAATGAACTGAAACACGTGTAAGAATTTCATTCTCTACCAAAAAATTGAAAAATAAATTGTATTAAAACTTTGACAACTTCTAGTTCAAAGAAAAAAGTTTAGAAAATAGACGAATAAAGTAATAATGTAGAACACGCTTAAAAGAGATGAGTAAAATAAATGGCTACGCAGGCCATATAAATGGCCTCAAATGCCAGATCTATCCAGTGCTTGCATATGTTTATCCAGTTTCCCAGTTGAAAATTTCTGTTATACATAGAAATTTGTTTATCTTAGATATTTTAAATTTAGATATTCTGTATTATTGAATGTATAAATATTTCATTTATGTATCAGTTTACATTTTTGAATGTTATGACTACAGGAATTTAAATAAAAGACAAGTATGTTTAATGATTTTGTAATAAAACAACATTGATGGTTTGGAGATCTGTCGATAACGTATTCTGTTATTCACAAATTTTTCGTAGTGGCCAGATTGGTTTGAAGAGGTCAAAGCTGCACCGAAATTCCAAAGTAAGGTATGTATCAGGTCATCAAGGATGAAATTTGTAGTTATAATATTGCCAACTTTAACAACTTATTATTTGACATTGGCTTAATATTTTACCGTTCTGTTTTTTTTTTTTTTTATTTTGAAACGTTACACATCTTGCCTGTTTATGGAAATCATTATATGCTCTAAAAAATATCAAAAACTTTTTTTTTAAATTAATTTTGTTGTTAAAATGGAACGGTTGGAAATTCGCACTATTATGAAGTATTAGTTCTTACGTGGGACTGCGGCATCGCAGACCTTGCAAAACATTAATAGTATATTTTGCTCTAGTGTTACTACGCAGCAGACAATATCAAATTGGTTCGCCAAATTTAGTACAGGTAACTTAAAAACCAAACAAAAAAAAAAACCTGGCTCATCGATCACAGCAGAAATATACTGCAACCAACTGGACGAAATGATGCAAAAACTTAAAGACAAACAGCCTAGATTGGTCAGCAGATCGACTCCTACCTTATTGCATGATAACGCTAGACCACACACTGCACAAATGACTGTGGCAAAATTACAGGAATTTGAGTTGGAACTTCTTCATTCTCTTCCATACTCACCAAACCTGGCCCCCACTGGATAACTTTTGAATAGGAAAACAGTTTAATTCCGACAATGCTGTAAAACTGGCCTTCCGGGAATTCATTGACTCTCGTCCGCCAGGGTTTTATACCACCGGTCTGAACAACCTGCCGCTTAAATGGCAAACGTATGTAGACAATATGGGTGCATACTTTGATGAATAAAATAATTCCTTAAATTTGTAAGAACCAACTTTGCCTTTTTTTCTACAAATTTCATCCTTGACGACCTAATACATGATTATCTGACTAACAGATTGTAAAAAAATTATTTAAAATATTTACGATGCGCAAGAAATTTCCTATAAAAAGTACTTTAACAATATTCAATATATTAAAATATAGAATTTTGGAACATGTTTAATGCGCCATTACACCGTCTGCCGCTACAACAACTATGCATTCCAAACTTTTTCCTTCATTACCCAAAAGCACTAAACACTAATTTCACAGTGTATTTTACGAGGAGTGTCGTTACCCAAAAAAGAAAACCTCTTTTAACCAATTTTGTGTAAATTATCCTGGTTTGAGAAGCACTGTTTTACAGTAACAAAGTTAAACCTAGAATATTCTAAAGTATTATGGAAATTGTAGATATTTGAAGTTTTAAACTAAAACTATTAAATTGACTTCGATCGCCTATTTGTTAATTGGCTAGCGATTGGCCATATACAGGTCAATAACTTGCCGCTAATTTAATAAAAATCTGGGTTAACATACACTCTAGTTTGTACCCGAGTAACATGGCATGCGATAACGTATATATTCTCCAGGGTTTGAATAATCGGCAGGCAATAAATGTGATGAATGCCATGCTCTAGATCAATCTTTTTGCATCCGTGGCATACTTTCGGAAAATAAAAAATTTGGTGGTATACCAGTTACAAGTGAAATATGAAAATGCATTTTATATAGTATATTGTCTACAAACTAATTTCCAAACCTCGAGGCACACTATCCAAAATTTTGAGCATTAGTTAACTATTTTAATGTAGCTAAAAACATTTTAAATTACGCTACAATGCGTCATCAGCAGCCTGGTCCCTACACAAATAAAACTTGTCTTAAGTGTCACGGGTTGCACCCTCGGCTGAGGTCCTCAGGTCAACAACCGTCGTAAGATAGGGTAGAGGTAGTGCAATCTTCTCTTGATCTTACCCGCGAGCACTTCACTCTAGCTAGCTCAGTATGCGGGTTTAATATGCCGATTTGGTTTGAAAAATCACGTTTCACTAAGCGCTCTGAAATAGAATGGTGACAAGACAATGATGATGATCACTGATGACACAAGAATATGGTTTTATGTGTTTATTGAAACAAGATAAAGATATTGTAAAAATAACGACATTGATAATATAGAAATGAAATAGATATAACAAACAACAACATAAAATATAAATTTAATAATGGTTGAAATAAAAAACATTGTAAGTTTTCACTATTTTTATTAACTAACTGCTTACTAGTTTCGGTGTCATCAACTCATTAGATTTAATTAACAAACTTAAGAAAATTAAACTGAACACTAAATGCACTTTTTACTCTTTAGATGTAACTAATCTTTTTACTAACATTCCTACAGACGACTTAATACCTATCATTAACCAAATCATCAAAAAAAATATATATGACCCCCGCGCAATTGAAGAATTCCTAGAAGCTTTCGAAATTTGTTTGCATCAAAATTATTTCAAATTTAACAACAAGTTTTATTCGCAAGACTATGGACTTGCAATGGGATCCCCCCCCTAAGCCCTTTGTTTAGCGAAATATACATGGATTATTTTGAAAAAAAATTATTTTCCCAAAATAAATTTAAAAAAGAACTTTTGTATTATTATAGGTATGTTGATGACATAATTATCTGTTGGTTAGGCACAGACAGACAATTTGAACAATTTTTCAATCAATGCAATTCTATCAACAAAAACAAATTTACCAAAGAAAAAGAAATCAATAATTCCATAAACTACCTGGATTTAACTATTTCTAAATTTCAAAACCTTCACGCATTTAAAATTTACAGAAAACCCACTCATACAGACACTGTCATTCACAACTCTTCAATTCACCCAACATCACATAAACTAGCAGCCTTCCATAGTATGATTCATCGCTTAGTAACAGTACCCTTAAACACAGTAGATTTCAACAATGAAATTTTCTTGATCAAGACCATAACAGAAAATAATGGTTTCAACCCTCAATTAATTGACACACTGTTAGCAAAAAAACTCAAACAATTAGCCCTGGATAAAATATACCCTAAAATTAAAGAATCTAATCCCATCCAATATGCTTCCTTGCCTTACCTAGGTCCTAACAATTTAGCAACAAATGGTCAGCAACAAATTAGCCAACCAAATTAACTCTAACAACATCAAAGTTTCATTTAGAAGCGTTAATAGTACTAAAAAATCCATAGTAAATAACAAACAAAAATCAAACATAATGGACAAGAGTGGCGTTTACATATTTACATGTGACACGTGTGACTCGGTTTATTGTGGCCAAACAGGAAGATCTTTTGCCATCCGGATTGAAGATCATAGAACCTCCTGGAAGAAACAAAAAACCGATTCCACATTCGCTGCACACCTCAACTCTGAAAATCATTTTACAACTTTCAAGCCAGATGTTATTCATTCACTACCAAAAGGTCCAAAATTAAATTTATTGGAGGCACACGAGATTATAAAATTGCACAAGCAAGGAAAAACCCTTAATGAGATGACCGACTTGTCTACCTCCCCTCTCATAGGATTATCATTACCTGTAAATAGTATTTAAGTAGTTATGTTTGTAACTTATTTCATTGCTTTGAAAATGGCGAAAGCCGAAACTAGTAAGCAGTTAGTTAATAAAAATAGTGAAAATTTACAATGTTTTTTATTTCAACCATTATTAAATATACAACATTTTCACAAAGTTAATTTGTCGACATTAAATTATATAAAATATAAAGTTAGAAATCGCGATACTTTCTCGTGAAGCGAGAAAGGCGTCGGAATTAAAGTATTTAAGTATGGATGGAGAGAACGGAATATGTGGAACGACGTTCGTCATTCAACATATTCCATTCTGGCGACGGCGTTCACATGGCGGCGGGCGTCGAAGCGATGATGATGATGATGTCCGTTGCCTCCACGGAGACGGACATTTACGGCGGCAGTGGTGTGTCGGGGCCAAAATGCTGGTTGGAATGAGCCCGCACACGGTTTTTGAAGCTGCGGTGATTGACTTTGGAGTGGTGGCTTAAATTACGGAGGACAGGAGTGAGATCACCGAAGTCCTAGGAAGTTTCACACCCGAGACTCTAGTCGGTAAAATGTTGGCAGAGGAAGATAGCTGGTCAGCAGTTGAGACCTACAGCAAAAAGGGGACTGCGGAGCGGGAAGGGCAAAACGCATGAGATAAGGTACCTGGATGTCACCTAGATGGAGGAGGCACCCTGAAGATATATTTCCCGAACAGTTCCGGGGTGTCCTCCGGAAGACTCAGGGAGGAGGTTTTTAGTCGGTAGAAATCGACAGTACCAGACAGGCAGGACTGCCTGGTCTTTTATAAGATTTTCACCCATCCCCCGCAAGAAAAAAAAAAAGATGTTGCTCACAACCAGACGGCGGGCACGCTCATGGCTCCTCTGTTTATAATATAACGTCTTCTTGAAGTGCCTACCCGGTTCGGATGTTGACTATCATGTTAGCAATTTTTAGTTTGTTATAACAGTTTGGGAAAGATTTGTTGAGGGAGTTGAAAGCCATTGGCGTAGATTATTCAATCAAGATATGAGACGTCAAACAGGTCCTCTTCGGCCAGATACTGTAACTTGTGATACCAGTTCCATCAAGCAATAATAGTCGCTATTACGCTTCATATGCATTTACGAAGAATTCGAGTTTCCTATTCTTCTCTGTCAACATTATTTCCGGTTCACTTCAGCATTTGTTCAGGATCTAGTTTGACAGTTATTTTCTCCATGATTTCTTAAATTTCTACATATAATAGTATTAATTAATTATTATATTATAGTATTTAATCAATAGTACTAAATTACCCAAAATTCTTGTGTAAATTTTCTTGAAATCCATCCCTTATCTCTCTCAATAATTGCGGTTTTTATAAGAAAAAGTTTAAAACCGCCTAAGTAGAAACTTCTTATAATTCAAGCTTTTTATTTCGGGATTAAAAGAAAAACTTTGAAACGAAAGAAAAACAGCTAAACCCTATGACGTCAGAAACCGTCAATGAATAATTAACGGTAAAAAGTTGGGTGTCAACCTCAATCGCCAGTTATCATCGACAAGTTTTTAATAATTTAGAAATCGTGCTATTAGTAGTTTACGATTGAAATTAATCTATATTTTAACAAGGAAAAGTTTTGGAAAAATGTACAGATGTTATAGGTAATATGATTTAAAGTTTAATCGCTATTAAAACTCACCATGCTAAAATTTAGATGAGGAGGAGAAACGCATGAAAAAACATTAACCAGAACACCAAAAGCTCTTGGTACGCCACTATTTATAACAACTAAAGATAAAGCGACAATTAACACATGAAAAATGTATGAATTATTTAAATGAGACGAAAATCAACCCGGTAAGAGAGAATTTTTAAATTTTGAATTTGTCAAATATTTCTTTTGTTGTTGAAAATATAGTTAATTTATTATTAATAGATATTTTGAGAGAAAACTGTAGTTAATTACAGTATAAATATTAAAATATTACCCTATGCAGTGTAATTAATTACATTTTAATTAATAGGCAGTTTCTCTTTTAGACACTTTTGTGATTATCAAAATCTCTAATTACTGATTTACTGTGGGCATACTATACTAATTATTTCCGGAAATTTTGAGTTTATTTTATAACACACTAACCTTGAACTGATTCAAAAATCAATAATATTTCAAGAGTTAAATATACGCGCTCCATTACAACCCCAGCCGGTATATAACTTTCAACTTTCGGTACTTCGAAATTATAATCTTTACTTAATATTTTTTTATGAACAATCACTATAATGAGAATAAATAAATAAGTAAGTACCTATGACATATAAACCATATATACATCTTACGTACGAATAAAGACGAATAAAAATAACGAACTTCCAAGATATTCATTCTGATATTTGATAACCTGCGTTCATTCATTTTTCTGACATGACCGAAACAAAGCCAAACACCAACAACCATCAACGATAACGGGCAAGCCAGACGAACAAAATAATCAATAGGCATTTGTAGAATTCCCACCATCCACAATTATTGCAAACCCACGATACCAAACGAATAGAAGAAAAAAAAAATCAGCTCTGTCTGTGGCATAGTATATTAATTAAATTACCACGCTTGATTTGTGGTTAAAGGTCGTAGAAATAGAAAGCTATGCTTTTGTACACAAATTAACATGAAACGGACAGTAGGCTGGTTTCTGGTTACAGACACAAGAATGCAGCACTTTGTTAACATAATATTTTTTTTTTTTTCTAGTTGAAGTATCATGAATTTAAACGAGTTTTTTATCTTCCAATTCTCTGATCCATCAATAAGTTCCGAATGTTCTAAATGAAAGTGTTATTCCGAATATATAATCAGGCAAAAGAAGATAGAATTGCAGAATTTATCTAAAGATATGAAGAAATAATAATTCTCCATGACGGTCATTATGGGTTTATCAAGAGCGCTAGAATACGCTGAGTGGAATCATGGAGTCATGAAATGGAGCGTGTGAGTGCCTTTAGGCACCTCCGCAACAGACTCGGCAGTAATAAAGACGCCACGGCAGAGTTGATAGAAGCGAAAACATCACTCCTTTTTTGGTCATTGCTTAAATTCGTCTTCTTTTACCGACCGCCAACATATGAGGTCTGTTTAAAAAGTATCGCGAATTTTGAATTTCCACGGGTTACGTATATTCGATTTTCGATTTTTTTGTGGCGTTATGTTGGTACTCATGTCTCTCACTTAATGCATAGCATAGATAGGTGTCCCAATAAGAATGCACAATTTGAATTGCGTGCCATTTTCTTTCCCTTCGGTTGTAAACGCCTGCAATTGCTCAGTTGTCATCTAGAGACATTGCGGTTAATGAAAATGAATCGCTTTACTGTCGAACAACGCGTTATCGTCGTCAAAACTTATTTAAACCAGTGGCGTAGGGAGACCTCCGCGGGACTTGACCTCCCTTAAAAAAAATAGATAATTTTTTTTTTTTAATTTGAAAGAAGATTTAGGTAAATCCGATTGGGTGTTTGAAAACCAAAATGCGAATGACAGTTTTGCGAGGAACATCATCTTTAGCGATGAGGCGAATTTCCAATTGGGCGGCTACGTCAACAAGCATAACTGTCAGATTTTGGGTAACGAGAATCCTCCAATAACTCTTCTCGGATTTTGGGTGAGCGGAGTAATTTTTAACTTACTTTTTTCGAGAATGCGGCAGGTAATGCAGTGATGGTGAATGGCGTACGTTATCGCAATATGGTGAGTTTTTTTTTAGCCCCAATTGGAGGGGATGGATCTCGAAAACATGTGGTTCCAGCAAGATGGAGCCACCTGTCATACTGCGCGGGAAACCAGTGAATTGTTGCAGGAGAAATTTCCGGATCGTGTCATCTCCCATGGAGATTAGAATTGGCCACCGAGATCGTGCAACATGACACCGTGTGACTTTTTCCTGTGGGATTACGTGAAGTCACATGTTTCCGCGAATAAACCGAGAACGATTACTTAATTTAAGGACGAAATTGAGCGCCTCATTGCGGAAATCGAGCCAGAAATGTGCGTAAATGTCATTAAAAATTTTGTAAAAAGGGTAAGAGTTTGTCAACAAAGTCTTCGTGGGCATTTGTTCGATATTGTTTTGCACGCATAACCGCACTGCATATTAATTAGTTTAAAATAAAAATGTTTAAATTTTTCAAGTTACTAATGTGTTTTATTCACAAAGTAAATTTTGCATTCTTATTGGGACACCGTCCTTAACTGTCCTTATCACCTCATACTCATTAAAATAATAAAAAAGCAACACATTTATCACCGTTCCCAACCCTGATTAGGTCACCGTGGGAGTTGTAGACCAGAAACTTTACTCTTCGAAAAAAAAGACCCGTGCCTTTTTTATATACCTAGTAGCAGTACGGTAGTGAAAACCGCGGCTTAGTAAGACTACTGTGGGAAATTTATGGGCTGAAGAAGAAAACAGAAACCCGGCTAACATTTTTTAATTTAGTTCACATCTTTTCCGGGGTTTTTGTTTGCTTAGATAGACAGTATGACCTATGCGGGTATGTTATGTGGCATTGATATATTGTTATGCTATACGCTTATTATAGACAAGGTTTTAGCGTAATACGTTTTGAATAAGACAATGTACTTGTGTTTATTTATTGTTAATTTGCTATCGAACTTTCTTGTTAGAAGTAACAACTAGAAATGTTACTTTTCACTATATTGTAAACCTATAAACACAAAAGCAATTGTTTCGGTTCGTCTAGACAGTATTTAGTAAATTAAGGTCTTTGAGTAAGAAATCTTAAAGAAGCCTGTGCTAAAGAAACATAAAAGCACAAAAGAGATTAAACTAAAGATATCGCAGTTAAAGGATGAGACAGTTGGAAAGAAAAATAGAAAGATGTCTTCCTGAAAAATTCGTGGTTGTCTATTACATTATTCAGTGATTAGATTTACGACGGTATATGAAGGTAATTTAAAACTTCCTTTTATTCTGCTACTTCTGCCATTTCCGAGGACAAAATGCGTTTCTGCACGCCATTCATCTAACAGGGAGGAAAATCATAATTCTACAAGCGAGAACTACGATTTGAATCGATAAAAAATCAGATTCGAGGTTACTTCAACAACAAAATTATTAGAATAAAGTTAATGCTTATGTTATGTTTATATTTGTCAAAATATACGTTTAGTATATTAAATAGGCTGTATCAGACCACACGTCCACAACTTTTTTCTAGAAAATGCGATGAGTGAGTAGTTGAAAAAAAAAAAAGACTACCCAAGTTTACTCAATCCAAGTTTTTTAATTAAATAGTAGTATTGAAATTTTCCAGAACAAACTGGAAGCGCAGGATATCAAGAACAACTTGGATTTTTAGGGTTTTGTAGGTATGACCAAAAAACCCTTATACCGTCATTTGTCGTCTGTCTGTCTGTCTGTCTGTCTGTCTGTCTGTCTGTCTGTCTGTCTGTCTGTCTGTCTGTCTGTCTGTCTGTCTGTCTGTCTGTCTGTCTGTCTGTCTGTCTGTCTGTCTGTCTGTCTGTCTGTCTGTCTGTCTGTCTGTCTGTCTGTCTGTCTGTCTGTCTGTCTGTCTGTCTGTCTGTCTGTCTGTCTGTCTGTCTGTCTGTCTGTCTGTCTGTCTGTCTGTCTGTCTGTCTGTCTGTCTGTCTGTCTGTCTGTCTGTCTGTCTGTCTGTCTGTCTGTCTGTCTGTCTGTCTGTCTGTCTGTCTGTCTGTCTGTCTGTCTGTCTGTCTGTCTGTCTGTCTGTCTGTCTGTCTGTCTGTCTGTCTGTCTGTCTGTCTGTCTGTCTGTCTGTCTGTCTGTCTGTCTGTCTGTCTGTCTGTCTGTCTGTCTGTCTGTCTGTCTGTCTGTCTGTCTGTCTGTCTGTCTGTCTGTCTGTCTGTCTGTCTGTCTGTCTGTCTGTCTGTCTGTCTGTCTGTCTGCCTGCCTGCCTGCCTGCCTGTCTGTCTGTCTGTCTGTCTGTCTGTCTGTCTGTGCGGTAAAAATTGTAGCCAAACGGCTAAACCTAGAGAGTTGAAATTTGGCATGCTTATACAACTCTTTGACCCGCACATAGAAAAAATACTAAAACATCTAAAAAACATACCCCGCTAAAAATATAAACAAATATGTGCTCATCGAAAACAAAACTATTTTTTTTTAAATTCTGAGTAGGGTATCAAATGAAAACCCTTAGTACGTGGATTAACGATCAAATTTTTATTTTTGCAAAATAAATTATTTTGATGCGATTTTTGCGAAAATTGTGCAAAAAAATTTTTGTCCCACACCCTGTAGCCCAGATGGTTTAAACTAAAAATCTAAAAAAATTCTAAAAATATTGGTGTGAACCGAAATAGTACAACAGGAATTTTTGATCAGATTATGTTTTCGGAAAATAACGCATTTTTTGTGGTTTTTGGTTCACAAAGTACAAAAGTTATACCAATGTAAGACACTCACATGCAAAGCGTTCAATAGCGTAATGGGTTAGAGCACTGGTGAGGTAAGCTAAAATGCACTGGAAGCGAAGGGTTTCGAGTTCGAGTACGGAGTGAATTTTATTTTTTGTTTTTTTTTTGCATTTTTATTTTGTTGAAATTATTTTGTCAAAATTCTAGTTATATTTTGACAAATGTTGTATTTTATTTTTAAGAGCGTAAATTTAATAACCAGTCCTATTATATGATTAACAGACGATAAATTATTTTAAAAATATCGTTCATTTTGCCGTGATTACTACTAAAGTAAAATTTGTCCTACACACTCAGCATACCGCCTTCACTTATTATATACCTGCGAAACCCTGAAATGTGTGAATATTCACACTTCGCATCAATTTTTTAAATGATAACGTATCTTGAGTTGGATATCATTGGATATCCAACTCTTTAGAGCTTTAGAAAAAATTGATGTGAAGTGTGAATTTTCACACATTTCAGGGTTTTGCAGGTATTTAGTAAGTGAATGATGATTATTTGGGAAACCAAAACAAATTTTATATTAAAATATTTTTTTTGTTTATTTTAATTCGAAATTTTTTATATAGCAAGGTTCATTAAGAATTTTAAAATTTGCGCCTATGGCTTCCATTGGTTGTTATAAGTTCCGCCCCTCTGATTTCGTGTACATTGAAACAGAATTAAATTATAATTTAAACAATTTCCACTGGGTATTAAATTTACGTTTTTAAAAATTTGCCAAAATATAACTAGAATTTTGAAAAAATAATTTAAACAATATAAAAATTAAAAAAAAAACAAAAAATAATATTGTCTCCTCTCGCAGGGTTCGATCCCTTTCGGATCGAGTTACTTGGGTGAAACTCGAGCATCAAAACCACTACACCAGCATACACGTTCCATTGTAACGTGTTACAAAGCTATAACTTGTGTACATTATTAGCAAAAAATCACAAAAAATGCGTTTTTTTCCAAAAACGTAATCCGATCAAAAATTCCTGTTGTACTATTCCGGTTCACATCAATGTACATTACTTAGAATATTTCAGATTTTTAGTTTAAACCATCTGGGCTACAGGGTGTGGGAAATTTTTTTTTTTACAGTTTTGGCAAAAATCGCTTAAAAATAATTTATTCTGCAAAAATAAAAATTTGATTGTTAATCCACGTACCAAGATATTTCATTTGATACCCTACTCAGAATAATAAAAAAATATATATTTTTTTTTCGATGAGCACATATTTGTTTATATTTTTAGGAGGATATGTTTTTTAGATGCTTTAGTATTTTTCCTATGTGCGGGTCAAAGAGTTGTAGAAACATGCCAAATTTCAACTCTCTAGGTTTAGCCGTTTGGCTACAATTTTTATCGTACAGACAGACAGACAGACAGACGACAAAATGACGCTATAAGGGTTTTTTGGTCATACCTACAAAACTCTAAAAATATTAAAAACAATGATCAGACGTATAGGACGATTATAAAATGAAGCCGCGATTTTATTGTGCCTGTTCCGTATTTTAAAAACTCTGAAACTTACTAATCTTAGAAGAAAAAGTTTAACGTCCAATTGATATAATAGTAGAAATAGGAAAAAATATTCACTAATCTTTTTTGAACAGAACCAGAATATTTCAGTAACACAACGTTTCGCCAACTAATTGTTAGGTTCCTCAGGTGCTACAAAGAACATTTAACTATACTCGTAGTGACAATCTTATAAATTAATACAAAATTTATTTACCTATACTAATGTTTCGTTATTCTAACATCATAAACATCATCCATTACAGAGAATGGTGTAGTAGCGGAACTGACATTCACAAAATATATTTTTGACTTGAAATTATGAATTACTAATCTTACTAACTTACTACGTAGTTTTTATAATATTGCTCATGGAACCAAATTTTTAGTATTATAATAGAAATTTTTTACGAGAAGTGATGATTCAAGACACGAAAAGTGAAGATCACGAGAAGTGATGATCATCACTTCTCGTGATCGCTGAAGGCGGAAACTGATTGTTGAGCAGTTTCCGTAATGTCCGAAAATATTTTATATAACTCATGAAGTATTGTATCTTTTTGATACTAATATTCATTATATTGTACTATTCTAGCCCAATACTATCAGAAATGGCAAACGTCCAAAATAATGGTGTCCGCATTAAATAAACCCGCTTATTTTTAAGGATCTTTATTTTATTTTATGAACGTAAAATTAAAAAATATTTATTTTGTATGATAAATATTTAAAACTTTGAATATACAGATATAAAAATAAACATTACATATAAAATTCTCAAGTAAATAATATCGAACATATATAATTTGCAAGTGTATGTATGAAATCTGGGTAACATTCTGACGTCAATTTTTCCTAAGGTTCTCGTGATTGGCTAACTGAGGACTCTTGAGGTCTCTTGATTGACAAGTATTTTGCAGATTTATTCTCTAAGAATCTACGAATATAATTACATTTAGAAATGTGTAGGATTTCGTAGGCATAATCAAGAAACTCCAGACACTGCTATCCTTTGACTGATATCAACAATATTTTGCAGATTTATTCTTTAAGAATCTACAAATATAATTACATACAGAAATTTCTAGGGTTTCGTAGTCATAAACAAGAAACTATAGACACTCCTATATCCTATTATCGATATGAAAAATATTTTGCTGATTTATTTTCCAAGAATCTGCGGATAGAATAACATATAGAAATGTCATAAACAAGAGACTCTTGATACTCTAATATCCTTTAACCGATAAGAAACTGCGGATAAAATTACATATAGAAATGTTTAGGGTTTCGTAGGTATAAACGAGAAACTCTAGACAAGCCTATATCTTTTAACCGATATGAACAATATTTTGCAGATTTATTCTCTAAGAATCTACAAATATAATTATATTTAGAAATATCTAGGGTTTCGAAGGCATAAAAAAGAAACTTTAGACACTGTTATATCCTTTGACCGATATCAACAATATTTTGCAGATTTATTTTCTAAGAATCTACTAATATAATTACAAACAGAAATGTCTGGGGTTTCGTAGGCATAAAGTAACGTTTCAAATTATTTTTAGTTTTAACAATATAAATGTAATGTACTGAGTAAAAATTAATCTTAAAATGTTCATGGATAAATATTCTAACTATATAATTAGCAAGTGTCTGTATGTAGTGTCGGTAACATAATGACGTAAATTTTTCCTAAGGTTCACGTGATTGGTTAACTGGGGACACCCTGTCGCTTGATTGGCTGGCAGGTGACACCCTCTCCCGTGATTGACTAGCTGGTGATATCCTGTCCCATGATTCGCTGATCGGCGAAGAAATTAAGATACGTTAAAAAATAAAACCAAATACACATACAAACAACTGAAATTTTTATATTATAAATCCGTCATTGTTGACGGATAATAACCTAGTTTAATTAATAAGAGCGACGATATTGATTTTGCACCTGGGCTATCAACAAGCCAGGAACGACCCTACAAACAAAAATTTATTGAAAAATGACAGAAACGTGTAGAACCGAAGTTGGAGGACGAAAACATAAAAAAATTATATATGTAAGTTTCCAATTTTATTAACCTTACATAGATTATTATTACATTATATTTAAAACAGTAAAAATGTAAATTCGAGCAACAGGGCATTAATTTATTTGTGTTTTTCTAACTGGTACTACAAAATATACTCTGAAGTAAAATATGGGTCGATTTTTTTGCCGTATACTCTTACAACGTATATCATCATTCTGTTACGTACGGCTTCGTTCCTAATCCAATCTCAATATAACTCAAGGACTTCGGAAGAAGAGGGTTCATAGTAGATCATATTTTAACTCACATATAAGGAAGTATGGAAGCAGGCTATTCATCAGTTGCATTTGACTAAAATATTAAGATCAGACATGTGATTTCTCTGGAGAGCAATCTGTTGTTCTCAAGAATGAGAGATATTTTTATTTTGTGAAAGAGAAAGAGTTTTTGAATAGAAACTTGGTTGATTCTACAAGAATACACTGTACTGAATTCAAAATTTTATTACACTTAATAATCATTTATATACGAAAGATGGAATTTTAATAGTGGCAAATATATAGGGTGTTCATTTTAATTTGTCCACTGTTGCTATCTCGTGAACTATAAAAGCAACAAGGTTGATTAAATAAGGCAACAATTGCCATTTTATAAGAAAATATCAATGAGCAAAACATTTTTTTATTTTGATCAGTGGTACTCAGCAGTGGTACCGTGGAACATTTTCAGGGGTTCCTCAACTTTAATTAAATGGTTTTATTCTATTTTTTTTTTTTTTTTGTAATGTCTATTTGGATACAATGATTTTGGTAAATTTTGAAAATTGAATAATTTCAAACCTGAAGGTGCTACAAATTTCTTAATCACTATTTTCGTCATTAGTAGGTCATATTTATTCCAAAACAGCTAATTTTACTCGACAACGAGTTCAAATTTGTTGAGTAGTGATTAATTTTTACTTCTTATATCATCTATCATTTAAATATGTACTTTGTACTATATTATTGGAATTTGTGTTTATAATTATTGCTAATAAATGTTTATAATAAATAAATAAGTAAGATTCAAAACAGCATATCGCTAATTATTCGATTCAATTTTTATTTATAATTTGCATTAAAAATTATATTATGTAGGTATTGCATTATTTAAAAAGTAAAGAGATATAGTCAGCTATAAAATATCAATTTTGATCAAGACTAAATTCAATAACAACAATCTAAATTATTATTTTAAAACGTTTGATCTTAAAATTAAAAAAGACAGCTTGTGGCTTTTTGCCTTGGGTTTCTAAAGAAATAGAATTTAAACTGTAGGGTTCTGCAGATGTAGGAAGATTGAGAACCACTGCGATAGTGTAATCATATTATAGCCTTACATGGCAAAATAAGTGCAATTTAAATTTATATTAGATTTATTGAAATCTCGCTGTAACAAATGTGCTATGAATGAAGAATGAATTGAAAATTAATTTTGTCAATAATTTTAATGCCAATTCACTCTGTTCGAGCGGTATAAAGGATTCCACACACCAAAGCGGCCACGGTGGCGGCCGCGGTGGCGATAATGCAGCGGCCTAACGCAACCTATACAATACAATGAGACCACGCACATACAAGCGTTCCACTATCTGAGAACGCCACCGACTGCAGCGTTCAGTCTAGCGATCACCAAACACTGGCGGCCAAACTCGACAAATTGCGTTAGGCCGCGCGATATTCATTGTTTATATACCACAGAGTGAATATATTTAAGAAAATAATGTCGAAAATAGATAATTTAACAGAAAAAATGATTAAAGGATCATTTAATTTTGTATGACTTAGCACATCCTGATTACAAGAATATTAGGAAAACAAATAAAGTGTGGGACGAAATAGGAAAAGTTTTGGAAATTGATAGTAAAGTCTGTTCCAAACGATTAGGCGGAACTAGATTTTGCAATCTAGTTACTTTCATCGTTTAAATAATGCTTTTCAGCCGTTCTGTTTAAGCTTTGTAAATCATACTTGCAACAAACATTTTTTGGTTAAGGTTAATATCATTTTAAAATGTCATTTTCTTTATATTTTGATTTTTTGTGTCATTCTTAATACAAATATCCCATTTATTTATTTTTTGTCATTAAAATATGTAAGAAAATTTATTTAAGTTTGACATATGTCATTCGTTTCCATGGTTTCATTGTTGGAATTTTAAGTTTTGACATTCCAACGTGAAAAATGAAATAACCCAAGCAAGGTCCCTTTTCGTGACAACCTAAAAGAACGAAATTCCCATTTAGTTCCGCCTAACCGTTTTGGTGTGTGGAATCCTTAAAGGTACTATTTCACTGAAACTGCCCATGGCGGTGGTTCGAAGATATGGCTGGCAGTCCCCAACTATTTTTGAGATTTTAAACGAGAACTATTTCGCTGTAATTGCTTGGCAATAACCGGTTGTGACGTCATGACGGTCCGATCCCTACAGCTGCGTCTTGAGCACTCTGGAAGCAGTCCAGCAGTCCCCAGACAACACAAAATGATGTCACATTATGATAATTCAATAATTTTGTATAATGAATTGTTAAATTTACCGACAGTGAAGACAAAATTATTATAATACTTTCAGATCACTCTTGACGATAGGTGTATAATTTCATCATCCTCTTCTCCGTCCTCTAATAAAAAAGCTATAATAGTATCTAAACCAATCTTCCAAAATATCGCGGTTTTAACCTCCCAAAACTGACAACCAACTGATTAATTGCCCTCTAGTAGAGTAGTCGGACTCTACGGAGAGCAGCTTTAAAGCAATATTCTAGCAGTCACTGCCAGACATTACGATTGGCTGTAACCATCACCCGCCTCGGTGGACAGTTCTAGGGAAATGCTACCTTAAGGCAAATGTCTTGAACGAATGGATTATGGTATGGATATTTGTGTTGTCCAAAATTGTGCATGTGTTAAATTTTCAAAATACATGCTTCTACTGAACTGCCATAATAGCCAAAAACATAAAAAGAATGTTGTTAATTGGATCTAGTTTTTGAAAATACCACGGACCGGCAACTTTTGTTGGCAGAGCACCGTTCACTGCACATATTTACCGCAGCATGAGTATTCTTATAAACACAATATGTACACACAAATGACAAATGAACGAATCAACAATCAACTTATTTATATAATTCTTTCTCACTCATGCTTGCAAGTCATGCGCGAGACGTTTTTTAAAACTAAATTGCAACTGCCCAAATCTAAATGACTACTGAAGAAGTTAGTGTTAATCGATGAGAACAATCCCGATGTGATACCAAAATACCTAAAAAAGAATGTAGCAATATATTAAGTACGGGTTCAGAGCGGTAGATATAGGCCTGCTCAGCCTACATAGAAAAATGCAGAAGTGTAACCATTTCATTTCTTTTCTGAAAAGTGTACGATATAGCGTTATTCTTTTCAACTCTGAAAAGTTGAGTGTTTTGGTTTGTATAACGTCATTGGTTTTACGCCATTGTAATTCTTAACGAAGCGTTGCGAGTTACCAGAGTTAAAGGGCTGTTTAAACTTTATTTCTCTCTTACTTTCTGTTACTTTCTCTCTCAGTTGTTCGTCAATAGTTATGGCAACCTACAGACCATTCTGAATATCTGGAATAACATTTTTTGCTGGCATAACATCAAAATGAACAATATTAACGCTTTTACTGTTAACTTTGAATAACATATAGATATTACCTATTACTGAAAATTTAAAAAAAATCAGTGCTCAAGATGGGCAAAGAAATAGGACTTCAATAGGACAAAACCCAAATACACAAATCAAAGGAAGGCATGAATTTTTTTTGAAAGTTATTGTACTAAAACGGCCTGCACAATGTCTGGATTTATATCCAATTGAAATCAAAGTGCTTACCATTGAACGGTTATTTATGTATTTTATTATTATTTTTTTTTTTTTCTCCAAGTGTTAAAAAAACAATTGCTCTCAAAACCTAGTGGAAAGAGAATGATTCAGCGCTTACAAGTCATTATTAACACAAATGGCCGCACTATATATTAATTAATTTTCATAATATTTGTAACAGTGTACACTCAATTCATTCGCACTATCAAGATATGTACTTATTTATTTTTTTAATACATACTCCCTCCGTCCGAAAATATGGTATAAATTTGGGATTAACGAAAGTAATATTATCTTGATATTTTTTTGTTTTTATTTCAAAATAAGTGGTTGCTAGGCAACTTATAAACAAATGGTGCGCAAATAGTTTTGCATAGTTCAAAAGTAATTCACAGCTTCACCGAACACAATCGACGAACTGATTGAATGCGTACAAAATACATTTAATGCATTAAACATACAAACCATTGATAACGTTTTTCTAACATTGCAAGCTTGTGTAAAAACAACCATGCTAGCAAAATGAGAGAATTACTATAAGATTCCGCACAATAATAAGGCAAAACTTCATCGTAAGGGACGATTACAAACAATATTATCATGTTCCATACAAGCTGTGGAGACAGCCACGTCCTTGTTAAATTAAAACTTTTTGTATTATTCTTTGTTTTATTAGATACTAGCTGAGTACCCGTGCTTCGCTACGGTATATTGACGATTTACCATCATCGTGCAATTATTATAAGTCATGGTTCTCTATAGATCACATTGCTGACTCTCTCGTCAGCTGTAGATTCACCCCGTTAGAGGCTCATTAGTGTAATAGTCTATTTGTTTCTAAACATGTGCATGGGTAACTTTTATAAGCAAAAACCTAGTCGATATTCGATATCCCATCTGTCCTAAGAGATGTTGAAGTATCCGTGAAAAAACATTTTACTCCTTTTCACCCCATAGGGGTCGAAAAATCCTTTTTTAGTAGGTTCTTACGTCATATCGAGAAATGTACTCTTGGAATTTCTTATTTCTAATAAAAAAATTCTAATTTACACTTTAGGAATGAAATTTAAAATACTATCAGAACACTATCGAAAGATTTTAAAAAGTCACCTATATGCCAGAAAGAAATGTTCTAACTCAAGAAGCACAGGAGATATAAGGGGTTCGATGCTTACGTTATGAAAGGAATATTTCCCGGAATTACATGTATCTAATCAAAAATATACCTATTTACCCCTTTATAGATAAAAACAAAAACGTTTAAAAGACTTTCCAAAGATTAGAAAAAAAAAAATTATAGGCCAAAAAGGAATGTTATAACTCTACAAACAAAGAAGTTACGAAACATTATATAACTCGCCCTGATTTAATGTAGATTCGCCACATTAAGTGTTGATTGCAGCAAAATCCTAAATTACATTTTTATACATGCGTACGGGTAACCATAGTAAGTAATAAGAAAGTCGTTATTTCATCAAGAGATATTAAGAAATCCGTTTTTATCCCCTAGGGGTCGAATTTCGGGAAATCTCTTCTTAGTGGTTCCCTACGTCATGGAAGAAATATAGTCCCCGAATTTCAATTGTCTACTAAAAAATACAACACAGAGAGAAGATACAAAGGGTTCTATAATTCACCCCGAATCTAGAATCGCCCCTTTAGGTTGATGATTAGAGCAAAATCCTGAATTTAATTTTTAAACATATATACGGATAACATTGTAGACAAAATCTTAATCAATATATCATTGGACCTAAGAGATAATGAAGAATCCGAGGAAAAACATTTTATCACTTTTCATCCCGTAGGGGTCGAATTACGAAAAATTTCATATAAGTGGATGCTTGCGACATGGATGGAATATGTTTCCTGAATTTCATATCTCTATGTCAAGGGACGTTCTTTCGAATAAAAAATATCAATTTACCCCTTTAGGGATGAAATTAAAAAAAAAATTCCAAATGCTTTCTAAATATTTTATGGTAAATAGAAAATTATGTACCAAAATGAAATGTTATAACTCAGGAAATACAAAGGTTTCTATAATTCACCCCAAATGTAGATTCACGGCTTTAGGGGTTGATAAGGGCAAAATCCTGAATTACTGTTTTAAAAATTTATATGGGTAACCTTTATAATCAAAAACCAAGTTAATATCTCATTGATCCTAAGGTATATTGAGGAATCCTTCAAAGCACATTTTACCCCTTAGGACTCGAATTTCGAAAAATCTCTTCTTAGTGGGTGCTTACATCACGGAAGGAATATACCCGAATTTCATGTCTCTATATCCAAGGGAAGTTCTGTCGAATAAAAATACCAATTTACCCCTTTAGAGGTGAAATTTTAAAAAACTGTCAAAACTGTTTCGAGATATTTGAAAAAGACACCGGTGTGCCAAAAAGGAATGTTATAACTCAATAAACACAGGAAATACGACGGGTTTTATAATTCACCCCAATTATAGATTTACCCCTTTAGGGGTTGATTAGGAAAGAATCCAAAAATAAGTTTTTCGGCATTTGTATGGGTAATCTTCATAAGCAAAAGCCAAGTCGATATCTTATTGGTCCTAAGAGATATTAAGGATACCTTGATATCACATTTCACCCAGTTTCACTCCTTAGGGGTTGAATTTCGAAAAATCCCGTCTTAGTGGGTACTTACGTCATACAGGGAATATACTTTACAAATATCATGTATCTTATCCAGAGGACGTTCTATTGAGTAAAAAATACCCATTTATCCCTTTAGGGGTGACATTTTTAAAAACTGTCAAAACTATTTCGAGATATTTTAAAAAGACACCGATATGTGAAAAAGGAATGTTATAACTCAATAAACACAGGAAATACGAAGGGTTGTATAATTCACCCCGATTGTATATTCACCCCCATTGGGATTGATTTGGACAAAATCCTGAAATAAGTTTTTCGGCATTTGTATGGGTAATCTTTGTAAGCAAAATCCAAGACGATAACTTATTGGTCCTAAGAAGTATTGAGGAGTCCTTGAAATCACATTTCACCCTGTTTCACTCCTTAGGGGTTGAATTTCGAAAAATCCCGTCTTAGTGGGTGTTTATGTCATGGAAGGAATATACTTTACGAATTTTATTTATATATGTCCAAGGGATGTTCAATCGAATAAAAAATACCCATTTACCCATTTAGGGTGAAATTTTAAAAACTGTTAAATCAATTTCGAGATATTTTAAAGACACATATATGCCAAAAGGAATTTTATAACTCAACAAACACAGGATATATGACGGGTTGTATAATTTACCCTGTTCGGAAATTTACCCCTTTAGGGGTTGATTAGAACAAAATCCTGAAATGAGTTTTTTAACATTTATATGGATAACTTTATAAGCAAAAACCAAGGCGATATATTATTGGACCTATGAGATATTGAGGAATCCGTGAAAACACATTTTACCCCTTTTCACCCCTTAGGGGTTGAATTTCCAAAAACCATTTCTTAGGGGGTTGTTAAGTCATAAAAGTGATATACTCCCCGAATTTTATATTTCTCTGTCTAGACGACATTCTATCGAATAAAAAATACCAATTTACCCCTTTAGGGGTGAAATAAAAAAATGATCAAAACACTTTTTAAATATTTTAAAAAGACACCTATATGCCAAAAAGAAATGTTATAACACAACAAACACAGAAGATGCGAAGGGTTCTATAATTCATCCTGATTGAATACCTACGATTCATCCCTTTAGGGTTGATTAGGACAAAATCCTGAAATAAGTTTTTTGGTATTTGTGTGGGTAATCCTAGTAAGCAAAATATAAGTCGATATTCCATCGGCCCTAAGAGATATTAAGGAATCCGTGAAATCACATTTTACCCCTTTTCACCCCTTAGGAGTTGAATTTCGAAAAATCTCGTCTTAGTTTATGCTCACCTCATGGAGGGAATTTACTTTGCGGATGTTATGTATCTATGTCCAAGGGATGTTCTATCAAATAAAAAATATCCTTTTACCCCTTTAGGGGTGAAATTTTGGAAAACTGTCAAAATTATATCGAGATATTTTAAAAAGACATCTATATGCCAAATAGGAATTTTATAACTCAACAAACACAGAAAATACGTCAGGCTCTATAATTCTCCCTGATTGTAGATTCACCCCTTTAGGGGTTGATTAGTACAAAATCCTCAAAAATAAGTTTTTCAACATTTATGTGGGTAGTCTTTGTAAGCAAAAGCAAGGCGATATATTATTGACCTAAAAGATATTGAGGAATCCGTTAAAACACATTTCACCCCTTTTCACCCCTGAGAGGTCGGATTTCGACAAATCATTTCTTAGGGGGTTCTTAAGTCATAAAAGGGATATACTCCCCGAATTTTATGTTTCTTTGTCTAGATGACATTCTATCGAATAAAAAATACCAATTTACCCCTTTAGGGGTGAAATTTAAAAAAACGGTCAAAACACTTTCTAAATATTTTAATAAGACACCTGTAAGCCAAAAATAAATGTTATAACACAATAAACCCAGAAGATGCGAAGGGTTCTATAATTCACCCTTATTGTAGATTCACCCCTTTAGGGGTCGATTAGGACAAAATCCTGAAATAAGTTTTTTAATATTTACATGGGTAATCTTTGTAAGCAAAAACCAAGTCGATATCTTATTAGACCTAAAAGATATTAAGGAAACCGTGAAGCCACATTTTACCCCTTTTAACCCCCTTTTCACCCACTTAGAGGATGAGTTTCGAAAAATCCGTTCTTAGTGGGTGCTTACGTCATGGAGGGAATATACTCGCCGAATTTCATGATTGTAGGTTCAGTGGTTTGGGCTGGGCGTTGATTATGAGTAGGTAGCTTAGTTACGATTTTATATATATAGATAAGAAAATTTTATAAATGATATACCTATATACAGAAGAAGATTAAACAGAAAAGATTTGTTTATTTATTTATTTATTTATATTATTGATATTGTAACAACTTCTGTTATACACATGTTTAATGTTAAGTCAATATTAAGAGATATTTCAAGTTTATAAGTAGCGCTCCTTCTGTCCCCCTAAATATTCAGAAGCTACACTAAACAGAAAATAATCGTTCTTCAATCAAAGTCTTTATAAATTATCTTTATAAATTGTTGATGTAAAGTAAATAATAAGCGAGATATTTCCAGTATTTTAGTTTTAGCACCTCCCCCATCTCCCTTCCCCTGCTTCTTAACCAATTGAAAAATTTATAGGATAACATGTATTTGTATTTTTATTTTAAACAGCTTTTCTCATGTGCGTTTTTGCTGTTAAGTCAATAGTAAATGAGATATTTCAAAAGTTTAGTTTTAGGTTGTCCCTTCGTTACTCCCGTAAATCAATCCAATAAAAAAAAATCATTAAAAAAAAATATTTGCTTTCTTATTACAGTGAAACCTCTATCTATCGTTCCTCGAATAATAATTTTCCCGTATATATCGTTATTTCTTGCGGTTCCGAATTAATTTCATACAAAACACGCAAAAATAGATCGCATCGATCATTTCTCTCTGTATCATTTTACCGCATTCATCGTTTAAATTACGCAGCAAATTTCGTGTTTTTTCAAATTGAAAACTTTTTTTATGCGCATTCGATAACTGATGCCGAAAAAAATTTAATTTGTAACACCGAAAGAATATTGATTTCTTACGGCAATATAAAAAGCCAAAAAGTAAATGACGATGAAAGATTATATACAATACAAAGTACAATTTTTTTTGTCGGCATGCAGCTTCCTTTTTTATTTCGCTACGATATTTTTTATTTAAAAAAAATTGATTTATACCTGAAACATGTATCATTTTTAGAATATATATGTACGTACATATTAAACATTTAAATATGTATTAATGTGTTTTTCATTGTTTTTCCGCATCCATAGTTTATTTCAATAGGTCCCTTCAAAAACGATAGATAGAGGTTTCACTGTATAAGCAATTTTTCTGTTAAGTCTACGTCTTAAGTGATACCATTTCTTTTCTTCTGATTTTCAATTTGCCTCCTTATATTGACTGCATTTCCTATCTATATACCAAATTCCAACTCGGTACACACAGATTTTCTGTTTTATATATATAAAAGATTTTACTATTATATTTAAACATTTAAATAAAAGAATAGAAAAAAAAAATAAATAAAAATAACAAAGTTCATAAAAATGCCCTAAAATTAAAAACCAGAAAACAGGTGCTCCACTTTAGTCTCGCTCTGCATAAACTAATCAAAAATTTTACTAAATAACAATATATAAATCTTATCAGCTAGAGCAGAGTAAAGATGAATCGCGCCGAACGACATTGAACGATGTTTCACGAACTTACTATAGTTGTCCAAACAACCATTGAAACGAAATTCCCGCGATCTCGCTGAACGCATCATACATACTTCGATGGTCCAATATAATTAAAAACAAAATTATTAATTTCTCGTTTCTGATGGGACTTTTTTGAGATTTTCGATTTTTCTAGTTATGATGAAGCCATTTGCTACCTGTATGCAAAATTTCAACTCGGTAGAGTATCTGGAAGTGGGTTAGAATTTCCGGACATAGCCACAAATATCCATTTTTATATATAAAGATTTGTTAATATTAAATAAAATCATTCTAATAAATTAAAATTGTAAATGTATATCATACCCAGCAAACATTCAACCATCGGCCGAATTCCGGCAAACTGCTTTTGCTGTTGGTAAATTGCTGGCACCAAAAGTTTGTGCAACGCCAGAATTAATAATAAACTTCACATTTGTATTTCGAACTCCTCCTATACGAAGTACTTTACCAGCATTTTATGAGCACTCCTTATTTTTGTAAATATGTTACATTTTACTTTTCTTTTAAATTTTACTTACCTTTAGTACAGTTTAGTACCTTAAAGTACTTACCTTTTCTATTTTATTTATTTATTTATTTTTACTTGCCCGACCTTAATATATAAGGGGCAAGTATTGTAATCGCGAAAATTTTCGATGTCGAGATTTTGACTGATGACCACGTTTCATGGTCCAGGGAATCCAAAAAACCAATTTTCGAAGTGCCGTCCGTATGTGTGTGTGTCTGTGTGTGTGTGTGTCTGTGTGTGTGTGTGTCTGTGTGTGTGTCTGTGTGTATACACGATAACTCAAAAACGATTTAACTTAAAGAGTTCGTTCTGGTACTAAAAAATTCTCCTAATAATTGGGAAGAACCCTATTGTTTTTTATTAAAATCCGAAACCGGAAACGGAAGTTATTGAACTTTAAAATTTTAAAAAATTCGTAACTAGTAAACCAAGCCTTGGACAAAATTTGTGTAGGACATAATTTGATGTATTTTTGAAGATTTACGTAAATCTTCTTTTAAATTAAAAAAATATATATATATATATGTATTTTTTTTTTTTATTATTATTTGTTTTATGTGATGGCAAGTCTAGCGGAGGTCTCCCTTCGCCACTGGTTTTTCTAATGAAGTCGATAAATTATTGTTTTTCACAGCTATAGTTTCTTCTTCATTCAAACTTTTTACTTAAAACTAAACTTTTTTAATTGTTTTATTTAAATAAAGTGTAGTGTATGTGATTTGTGTGGTGTTGCCGCATTTATTTATGTTAACGGTTTCTGAAGAATATAAAATCAGAAGAATTATAAGTGTTTTAGAACGTAATATGGAATATAAAAGGTAAGTGCAGACTGATAATTTATTTAACTTATATGTTTCATGTTTTAACTTTTAACAGTCAAATATTTAAAAACGAAAGTAATGTAATGTAAATGTGTATACATATTAGCATTAATTCTTAAACACCTTACATAAAATTTGGTTATTGAATTTATTTTAACAAGAATGATTTGTTTAGGTTGGCACTATTCAAGTCAGGGAGAAAAATTTTGGTAGACAATACAAGACTAATACTGGCAAAAATTATTAGTCACCTCTTATCTTTAGGATGCAATTGGTCTAGCCGAAATGGCAGAAAACCATTTTTTTTAATTCTTCAATAAATTAATAAATTAAATAAACTAATTCCTGTTATTCCTGAAATTATATTTATTTAATATTTATAAATAAATCAATAAATTATAACTGTTAATACAATTTACAATCGGCCAGTTTCAGCATCGTTGAATAAATTTATTCAACTAATAAAGTTGACAATATCGCATCATTCTATTGACAGCAATGTTAATTTCTTCATTAATAGTTTAAAACCGATGCGATATTGCCAACTTTATTTGTTAAATAAATTTATTCAACGATGGTGAAAATGGCCAAATGAGTATCTATTTTGCACCTAACCATTAATTTATTTGAATACTGGGTAAGTACACATATGTTACATTTGAAAAACCAGAGAGTGGGTATAATATAAGCACTGGTCCGTCAGAAATAAATCTTGCAACTAAAGCGATTATTTTGCACTTTACCGTTGCTGGGCCGGCAATTGATACGCCAATGGGCCAGCTAACGGCCACGGGGACATCGGGGTACTGGCCCAGTGCGTAATGACAGCACTGGCCCATTACTTTCAATGCCGAGGAGTATGTGCTTCAACAGTACTGGCCCGTATAAAAATGTTTGCTGGGTATTTTCGGACAAGAAAGTAATCAAAATGTATACCATATTTTCGGACTGAGGGAGTATTATTTACGGTTTCCAAATAAATGATTTGTTCATTAGTTTTATGTTATATATACCGTATATTCCGGCGTATAACGCGCACATTTAACATTGAAAGTTTTGTCAAATTTGTTGGGTGCGCGTTATACGCCGGGTATAAAACTTACCCGTTCGAAGTTTAGAATGGTAATAGTGTAAATAGGGTATAAATAGGATTCCTGTTATATAATGAATACATAATATAAATACTAATCAACTAAACTATCTAAATGTATACATATTTATTTATATTATTTATATACATAACAAAACAATTACCTTAATTATTAATTTAAATAAACCTTTATTATGACATAAAAAGTTCATCAAATTCGTCTTCGCTAATATTATCAGGTATATCATCAGAAAAGGATTTAACGGCGGGCGCGCCGGGCGCGCGCCCTGGGCCCCGACCTCTCAAGGGCCCCGCAAAAACCAAATGTTACACTTTTTTCTAATTGAGGGGCCCAATATTCTTACTGCGCCCGGGGCCTTAACTGATCTAAATCCGCCACTGTATATCATCAAATTCAGATGTACTTTCGTCATAAGTTTATACATACGGTTGTTATGAAGGAATATTGGCATAAAAGTGTTTCCAGGAAAGCAGATTATAAGGGTGCGCGATATACGAGGAATACATGAAAAAATTAAAATAAATCTATTCAGATTTGAGGTGCGCGTTATACGCCGGAATATACGGTATATACAAAATCAAAATTAAAAATTAAAGAAAAATTTGTAGACCTCATATTATTTATTTTGTAGACGAAATATTATTTTTAGATACATTTAGATTCTCTATATGCCGAGCCGTTTGCTTACAATTTCTACCGAACAGACAAAGACAGACACATGATTGACGATATAAAGCTTTCTTGATCATAGCTACAAAATACGAATTATTTCATTGGTTGATATATATTTAGAATTTTTCATGACATTATTTTCTCTTTTATCGTGAAATTGGTATATATAATGCTACACCAGTTTCCCTTCAGTCAAGGAAAAACAAAACAAATTTGTTTTTTTCAAATGTCTAACAGCACGGATACACAAGGACAGAGAAAGAAAGAACTTTGCTAGTATATTAGACTCAATATCCTTACTAATACCATTACATGCCACTTGGAAGTGGGTACTGTCTTTCTATTGATTTTAAATTTAAAAGCAATGTTTCCTTATATTCTTTTCAGCAGTCGAAGGAAATAGAAAATTTTCCAAGTGCAAGGAAATGCGACATAATTGATTTTCAATTCCTGGGAAATTGTAAAAGGAAGTTATATAGCAAGGAAAGTTTGTAATTTCACAAGCGCTCATGTTTCTAGTTGAAGAAGTTCACTAGAGGCTTGAACTTCCAGGGATGATAATATTACAAGTGTTGAATCACTTTTCATGAAACCAACGATAGCGTACTGTGAGTTGGTCTTAAATGCACAACCTGGAAACTGCAGAAACATGAGACGATACTATAAGTTACGTCGCTGCTACTCTCATACTCCCACAAACGTCTTCATAAGTGTATTTATATAAGGATATTTATCTTATGAGAGATTTTATTTTTCTTTTTCAATTTTTGTTCTTTTCAGTGGTATATTCATATTTTTCACAAGAGCAAATATTCTTACAAGTATTTACCTCTCGCCTTTATGTAAAGAAAATGTGAACACGTAGTTTAACTTACAAAATAAAGGATATAACAAAACATAACACTACATTCTTTAATATTGGCTATTGTATTACACTGGATTTTTACAATCTTATATGTTATTTTAAAGATATCTTTAAAGTAACATGGTAAGTTTTGTATTAAAAAAAATATTGCCTTTAAGGGCAGGATAAACATCACAAATCTAAAAGGTTTATCATATAAAACTAACAATTTATGTATGTATAGTTGGTCGTGTCCATAATAGGTTAGTGTGGAAGGGTTGTACGGATTACGGACATAAATAATGCAACTAATGCTGACGAGTTTAAAATTATTTTATTTCTTCATTAAGAACTATAATGCATTGTTATTTACAATTCCATTTCAATTAAAAATCTATCTAGATAGATAAAAAATTGCTGCAAATTTGATGTTTAGTATATTTATCGACACCGAAAGATTATTTATAGAATCAAAAAGACTAAGATAGTTTTTAATAAAACATGAATTAAGAATTTATGAATTGAAATGTTAGAAATTAAGACTCAGCTAATCAGTAGTGACCTGCCTGGGAGGTGACCCACAGAGATCAAAGTATTAGTTTAACGAAAAGGGCTGGAGAAATCGTGTGAGAGACAGGGGAGTCGTGAGTAAACCATCACCGGAGTCGGACGAACCTCCTAAGCATTTTTTGAAACCCGGTAGTGAACCAGAAGCAGTCTGGAAGTGTTGAGGACAGTTTGAATGAATTGAACGAACCTCGATAACGGGTTAAGCACTGTGAGGTGTTTAACGGCTTGTGAGGTGAAGCGGTGATTGTGAGGTTTTGAGTTGAGTATCTCATATGGGATTTCGTTACTGGTCTTGTAGGTTAATAGTGTAATTATTAACGTTAATCTTACTAAACATTAAACGTAGATTAAGTAAAATGCAGACTTTAATTCAAACACACTTGTTCTTGTCATAAAGAGTCTAAGCAACCGACCGGTGGACCTTCAGGGTTTCAGACTTGATTCCGCTCGCAAGTCTTGGAACCCACTATGTGCCCTAGAAATGGCCCCCACAGTAGTTGAAATTCAGGATTTATATTTAGAACATGTAAAAAATTAAAATTCATCATACATTTATTACAATTTATAACGCCTTTGTTCTATGCCATATAAATTATTATTATATTACATGGAGTTTCAGATATAATGTATCTTGCTTAGAATCAATTTAAAAGAAATTTCTGAATTATTTAGGTTATTATTTTCCATTATCACGTATTTCATACTTATCGAGACGCTATTATTTCAAAATCATTACCTTACAGACGCATAAACAACGATGGTTCCATCATTGTTTTAAAAATAAAATCTGAAACTTTATTCATATATAATACTTTTTTCAATTCTTGCAGGTAAAGCACCGATTGAGACATATAAAGTTCAGTATTTTATTGAAATTTGTTCAATGAGAAATAAATAAAACAACAATCAAGTTATTTATATATTTCTTTCTAGCTCATGCGTGCAAGGCATATGGGAATGTTCTTTAAAAAACTAAATGTTACGTATTACTTATTCAACACATTCCTCTAACCTCACTACCTATCTTCTAGAATGAGAACCGAACGAACAACTAAGCATAGAATATGGTTATAAGTCTTTATTGTGCAGAATAACAAGGAAAATTATTAATTTAGTAATATATTTTAAGTAATAATTATTCATTTGTACCATCTGATGTGAATAAGTTCCTTAATTTGTATTTATACCTATTTGTTACACCTATTTGTTTAAATAAATAATACTATTTTATCTATTTTGCATTCATAATAGAATCATAATGAGACTGAATTGTGTGTTATAATGAGTTTTACTGACACTAAACATTACATTTGATAAAATTATTGTATTTTAAAATTGGTACAATAACCTGCAAATTTTACAAAACATAATTGACAGTTTAGTATCAAACTAGACCGGACTGGTTTGACAGTCCGCTACATTCGCGTACCAAATTTCCTAATCGAGGAAGATTTTTGATTATATAATGCAAATATTATAAATGCATGCAAAATCCAAATGGAAAAAATAGTATAAAAAAGCTCATTACAAAAGACTTTTTGTCGTACTTGTTGATTAGAAAATTCATCGCTTCTTGACTCGTTTTCTAACTTCAAGGTGGGAGGCAAAATCATGCCTTATGTTTTGTGTTTTAATATACTATTATTTAATAAGTATATACTGTAGGCAAGTGGTTTTCAACCTTCTTACGTCTACGGAACCTTACAGTCTAAATTCTATTTCTTTGGTACCCCAAGGCAAAAAGCCACAATAGGCTGTAATTTTTTAATTTTAAGATCGAACGTTTTAAAATAATAATTAAGATGTTTATTATTGAATTTAGTCTTGGTTAACATTGATATTTTCTAACTGACTATATTTCTATATTTAAATGTAGGTTTATTATTTTACTTTCTAAATAATAAAATACCTACGTAATATAATTTTGATTGCATATTATAAATAAAAATTTAATCGAATAAATAGCGATATGCTTTGAATCTTACTTATTTATTTATTATAAACATTTATTAGCAATCATTATAAACATATAGTAATATATAAACATAAAATCCAATAATACAGTACAAAGTACATTTTTAAATAGTAGGTGATACAAGAAGTAAATAATAATCACTACTCAACAAAATTGAACTTTTTGTTGAGTAAAGTTAGCTGTTTTGGAATAAATATGACCTACTGATGACGAAAATGGTGATTAAGAAAATTTTAGCACCTTCAGATTTAAAGTTATTCAATTTTCAAAATTTACTAAAATTATTGTATCCAAGCAAAAACTCGTTAAAAAAAAAAGAACAAAACCATTGAATTTAAGTTGCGGAACCCCTGAAATCGTTCTACGGAACCCCAAGGTTCCGTCGACACAGGTTGAATACCACTGTTGTAGGCTATATTCACAGGGGTTGAGATTGACAACACAAACTGAAGGCGAGTGTTGTAATCAACCGAGTGTAATATAGTCATTATATACAATAATTATGTACAATATTTTATTTACAACTATATAATTTTGTCATAAAAAATAGAAAAATTAATTTAAAAACACATAAATTCTGAGCGACAATTGTAAAACTTCAGAACTGATGGCAACCGAACCATCAGCTGAACATGCCCCTTCCAGAACTTTCTGGGCGATATCTATGCTACTAATAATACTATGATGTATTACACTACATCTCGTGTCTGTAAATCAATTCTTGTGCACTGGTTGTACCAACTAAAACGTTTAAATCTGCAAGGAGTTCTTAAGTTATACAAAAATTCTCGATCTATATAAATATTTAACCTTCTTTCAGTTACTCTTCATTCTAGATATTCTCTGGATACTTAAATACAAGTTTGTAAGAGAATTCAAAACTGCGTTGTCAGTCTACAAACTTAGAAACATTTCGATGTTCTTAGAACACGGGTTGACTACATAAACCCTGTCTGAATCGTCATTTCCTTATGTAAAGTTGTCTGATATCGATTTCTAATCCCTGACCTTCGATAATCCGAACCCTAAAGTTTCTCCCCTCATTCTTAGGTTAGTGAAAACAACACTAGGTTATTTCTGCTTACATTAAAGTAAAACACGAAACAAAAAAACCCTCCGCATATGGGCATGACCTGCTTTTGCTTTGTCTATCTTAAAGCAGACATGTCAAGAGGGTCGTTTTCACTTCCCTTATCTAAAACTAAGTTCGTAGTTTGAGTTTTTTTGTGTTATACTAGGGCAATGTCTTTCTCTGTAACAGGCAGAGTAAGACAACATGTCAGAACACTCATCTAAAATGTAGGATGAAGTACATCGTTAGACCTTCCAACAAACATATTAATATGGAGAAGTGACATTACCGGTAGTGGCGTTGTGATCGAAGGAAATATGATTGACGACAGTAGTAGTAAGCCGTCAGTTGCACATACGAACAGGTTAATTTAAGCACAATTTATTATATTTGTAACGTTTTAAAAGACAATTTTTATTTTATGAATAAAATAAAAATTAATAAAACTCTGCGCTAATAGTACGGGAGGCAGCGTTGCATTTTTGATGGTCATTTCATTCCGCTTATTTTTTTTTTTTTTTACTTGCCTGACCTTAATATATAAGAGGCAAGTATTGTAATCGCGAAAATTTTCGAGATTTTGATTGATGACCACGTTTCATGATCCAGGGAATCCAAAAAACGTATTTTCGAATGTGTGTGTATCTGTGTGTCTGTGTGTATACACGATAACTCAAAAACGGTTTAACTTGAAGAGTTCGTTCTGGTACTAAAAAATTCTCCTAATAACTGGGAAGAACCCTATTGTTTTTTATTAAAATCTGAAACCGGAAATGGAAGTTATTAAACATTAAAATTTAAAAAAAATCGTAACTAGTAAACCAAGCCTTGGACAAAAAATTGTATAGGACATAATTTGATGTATTTTTGAAGATTTACCTAAATCTTTTTTTAAATTGAAAAAAAAAATATATGTATTTTTTTTTAATTATTATTATTTTTTTTTATGGGAGGGCAAGTCTAGCGGATGTCTTCCTTCGCCACTGTTTTTTTTTTGTAACTTATTGTTTAGATACAGCTAATAATCGAAACAAGCGTCAGCCACCAGAATCGTGGTGGGGCTGGTCGTGAGAAAATGTACATCTTTAAAAAAAATAAATTCCAAAAGTCAGTTCAACCCACTTGAAACTTTGCACAGTTATTGTTTAAGTGATAATAACAATAATAATAAAAGTCAGCTGCGTGCGTAGTGGGGGATTATACGTAAGTCGCTTGTATAATCCTGTCATAAAAAAAAAATCATGTAAAGTCATTTCAAATTCAATGAAACTTATATATCGAACTTATTATATAATTAGAATAATAAAAACAACAATCAGCTGTTTGCACAATGGGGGTGAGAGCGTCAGCTGAGGGATTATACTTGCTGAGCGGGCCTTTGGCCTAAGCATTTTATAATATAATCAATGATGCAACTGATGATCTTTACCCCGTTATGCCGGCAGCTGATGAACATTTTTATTTAATATAATATGTAAACTATTCATAATAAAAATTTCAAGTGGCTTGAAATCAATTTAGCTATAATTTCATTGTTTTAATAAATTTTTTATATTGTACGCATTGTATGACTAAATGAATTATGTGAATGACGATCTTTACCCCGTTATAGGTCACAAACTGCGAGTAAATATTTGCGACATATTTGAATTTTTAAGGGCTACACATGTATCGAGTTGTATAACAGAATCATCTCGCGAAAAATGCAATGAACAGACTCGCACAATATCACTTACTTTTTTGCTTTAACTCAAAACATATTCCCATGTCTTCCTCCTGTTCATAACCAATTCGTTTCCCAGTTTGGACTTAATATTAACTTTTCCTCTATTTTTCTTAGGAACATTTAAAAAAACTAAGATGCCTGTGTTTGTCCTTTCTTGAATGACAGCCACGAACAGTGCAGTTTGACCTGCTTTGATATATTTCACAACTTCTATCGACAAAAGTTCAACACACGAAAAACGGTATTCTCTGTAACGACCTGAAAGTAAAGTATTTTTATTTACAATTGTTCAAAATGTCTTCTCGTGTCGGCAAGATTAACTGAACCACTGTTTGTGGACCCATAGACACCTTATTCGAGGTGAAGAGCCTCCTATTTGCAAGATGTGTATCACAGATTTGTCTGTATTCCATATTTTAACTTAGTGCGAACAGTTCGAGGATGTCAGGGAGAGGGTAGACCTGTGTTATCACCCGTCAGTTGCTTTAGGTAATGACAGGTTACTCATGGACAGGCTGATACTTTTCCTGAGGGTACCGAACTTATCGAAAAAAAAAATAAAATAAAAACAGAATTTTATCTTTTTTACTTGTATTTGTCCGTGCAAGGTTTCTTTTATTGAGTATTTGTAGAGGTTTTTATTTATTCCTTTTTAATATATATTCCATATTATCTATATTATATACTATAAGTTCGCAAAAATACCTAATGGCTGGTTAAAATCAACATTTATAACATTTCTAAAAATAGCATATCCATGTTTTTGCAAGGTTTACCGACTCATTAGATTAATGAGCCATTCTCTGAAAAATTTTCTAAAAATAATTCATAAAAGAATTTACAATAAGTGCGAAGAAATGATGAAAGGAACACAGTTTGGATATAGGAACGAAATTAGAACAAGAGAGGCTCTTTTTTCTGTCAATGTGTTAATAGAGCGCTGTAGAAATATTAATCAAGATGTACATCTATGTTTTATTGAATATCAAAAAGCGTTTGACCGCGTAAGACACGATAAAATACCTGAAATATTTAAAAATGTTGGGTTGGATCATTGTGACATAAGTATAATGGAAAATTTGTACTGGAATCAAAATGTATCGGTGAAAAAAGAAGAAGCTGCAAAAAATACATAGACATCTGTCAAGGTGTAAGACAGGGACGCATTTTATCACCGATACTTTCTAATTTGTAGTCTGAAACAATATGCAATACTGCATTAGAAGAGCGTACTGAGGGATTAATCATCAATGGTAGAATAACCAATAACCTCCGTTATGGCGATGACTAGGTGCTATTGGCAGTCACTGCCAATCCATATATGATGCTGGTCAAGAGAATGGCTTAGATATTTACATTAAAAAAAAAATACATGGTCGTCAGTAAATCTAACTATGATCCATACCATATGACAATTAATAACATCCATATCGAGTAAGTTGTTTCATACACATATCTTTACTTATTTAAACGAAAACTGGGAACAACATCACGAAATAAAGAGTCGCATAGGACAAGCTCACAATGCATTTGGAAATATGAGACCGCTTCTAAGTAAGAAAAACTTGAGCTTAGATTTACGTAAACGTCTGGCTAAATGTTAGGTACGTTTATTCAATCTTATTATATGGTCTAGAACATAGTTTCTCAAATTGTGCTCTCCAATCTACTAGTGTTGCTATATATATAGCAACACTAGTGCTCCGCGACGAATTCTTCTCGTGATAAGTGCTCCGTGGCACAAAAAGTTTGGGAACCTCTGGTCTAGAACATTGACATTGACTGAAGAAGCAATAAAAAGATAAACGCGTTTCAAATGTAAGTCTATCGAAAAATTCTTAGAATCTCCTGGATAGATCATATAACTAATGATTAAGTATTGCGCAGAATGAATATTCCTCTAGAAAATATGTGTTCAATTAAAAATCGTAAATAAGGAAATCTAGTTCACGTAATGCGTAATAAATAATACGAATTATTACAACTTCAAACAAAATTGTGGGAAAAAGAGGAAGTCTGAAAGACTTCCTGGTTGAAAAATCTGAGGCAATGGTAAAAAAGTTCCACATCACTGTTCCGCACTGCCGCATCAAAAATAAAAATCACTGTGTTAATCGCCAATCTCCGTAGATGGCACTAGAAGAAGAAGAATATGTAGTATAGAAATTTATTTTATTGCCTTTCGGCCTAAATTCTACATCAATAATTACATAGTGTATAGTGTTATATCTTTTTATTTAGATTTATTTGCATCCAGCCTTTTCCTTCTCCATGTTCGCCTAGAAGTTGTAAAGTAGCTATGTCCAACACACGGCCCGCGGCCCGCATGCGGCCCAATCGAACTTTTTCTTAAACGTTTAAAATGTGTTTTTTTTTTAATTAAAAAAAATACTATTGCGAGCAAGTAAATCTAGCGAATAAAACTCAATTGAGGACAAATATTGCCGTTAATTTTCCGCTATTAAATGACTTTAATAGTGTTCACAATGATTTTTCAAAATATACAAGCGATGTTACAAAATTTTTAAAAGCATACCAGTACATATTCTTAAATATTTAAAAGTATAAGATGATTTTCAAAATATTCATATATCCATTTGAGGTTGATGTGCAACTAGCGCCTTCAAATTTACAAATGGAATTAATTGACCTTTAATCGAGTATATAATTGAAATATATGTTTGGAGTCAATGATACATTGGAATTTTACGGAAAATATATTCTGGACGATAAATTTTCCAACCTGAAACAACTAGCAATGTGCATTACAGCTGCAATAGGAACTACCAATGTCTATTTTTCTTTTCGAAACTTAAAATTGTTAAATAGAAGAATCAAAACAGGCTGACCGACGAAAATATGAAGAATCAGTTACGTTGAGTGTCGATTATATTACCAGTTGATATTGAGAAATTAGCAAATAATAGAAGAAAAAAAAAACGAGTTTCACATTAAAATTAAATTTGAAGCTTGGTTTTTAATTTTATTGATGATATTAAATAAAATTATTAAAGGATATAAAATATGGTAGTTAGATTAATTTATCTTGTTTACATGTGCTTTTTTTTCTTTTTTGACCCCAGCAAACGATTTCGGCTGGACACTGCTGTAAAGGGTCCCTGCTCTCCGATTTCAATTCCTCACAGTTTCCTAGGTTATGAATAGTATCCAGTTCTTTACAGCAAATCCTGCAGAGCTATTCCGCTTCCTTCATCGAGAAGAATATGTATTTTAATCACTTATATGGGCTGTGTTAGGAGCAAGCAGCCTTTGTTGCTGTGCGCCATAAACTTTAACTAACTAACTAACAACTTTCGAGTTGCTTATAACTAGAGCCCTGCATATCCGAGGATATCCGCCATTTTTTTGCGGATGCGGATAAATTATAATTTAAATCATGCGGATCGGATGCGGATTATATATCATATCCGCTTATCCGCAACATCCGTGTGAGCAAAAAATCTTTGGTTGGACGCTTCTTTCTGCGGAAGACGCGTTTAGGACCCCAAAAATGTATCGCTGGCATCTGTATTGTACTTATGGCAAGAGTGAAATAATAATACGTTACGACACTTTTTACTGTTTTTACTCTTTCCATTAAGACCTATTTTACGCTTACTTAAATAGTTAAATATAGTAGAGTTTATATAACAGTCGTAGATACAACAATTTCTTTGGATTTATTGCGTTTATTAATTTAAAAATAATTATGTATCGCCTTATTTTGCATTTTTGGAAATGTTAGTAAAGTTTAACCATGGTAAATCATATCAAATTTTAAAAAATAAAAATATCTTAAAATTCTTGAAATCATGATATAATTTTTAATAATAGGATGAATTTAAGAATTTAGTTTTATTATTAAGAACTTCTTTTTTTAAATTTGCTGATCTAAGGATTGTCCTTGTTATTTATTGGTCATAAATGTGATAAATTAATCTGTTTAATTATTTCTAAATATCGCTGTTCTAAAATTATAGTGAGATGTCTTAAAAAACTAAGTTTCTGAGATAATGCTATTTAAAGTTTTACATTTTATATAAACTTGATTTAAGAGTCGAATAATTGTAATTTCCATCTTTATTTTTTAATCTATATAATCTCAGTACAACGTTGGATAGAAAACATATTTCTGGACCAAGTAATGTTAATGTGATAAAATTTTAAAAAATTTAGTAGTCTTTTAAAACAGCGAAATGCCAAATAAGGCGAAACATGTTAGATATTTCCAAACAGACAGCAAATCCTGTGCGGATATTTTTGCAGATACGGATTGGATGCGGATTTTATATTTACAAAAGCTGCGGATGCGGATCGGATGTGGATCCTGTCTATGCGGATGCGGATCGGATGCGGATACAGAAAAACGTATCCGCGCAGGGCTCTACTTATAACCAAAGTGTCGCGCCCGTAAGGCCGCTATGTTTAATAAATTAAATTTTCTTAATTTAATTTAAAACATCAAAACTTTTGATGTTTTTAAAAATGTTGAATACCGCTACTTGCAAGATTCAACATTATCTAACTCACTAATCCACTGTTACTGACCTGCTCAGTGTATATACTTCGCTAGTGAAGTTATAATATTTTACAAGTTTTCTTAACTTTAAATTACGCGTATCTAACGCGGTTTTAGTGAATCTACACCTGCTGTTGTTCATTAAAATATTGTGTGTGTGTGTGTTAATTTCATCCAGGATCTATTCCAGAACCCAAGAACCTGTTTTTTGGGACCAACCAGTGCCACATCTGTAAAATTGGAATACATATTCTACATATTTATTAAGAATACAGCTACTGTAAGTCTGTTCCAATTTTACATACATTTGAATTCATTGTTTAATTAATATCTTTTTTTTTTGTAACTTAAATTCTATTTGCTGTCGCCTCTGTGCGATTTTGTATTTTCTTTGTTCACACACGCTGATCTCCTGATAACGTGTGCTGATTTATTTTCAATTTAATTTTAACATTTGATCATTTTTGTTATATTATTAGTTTATTATTTTTATATTGTATTTGTAGTACTGTATTTTATTTATGTGATACGTCCATCGTGTTGAGCATCGTTCTCCGCATTGTTTGTCGCTTGGCTAGGGTTTTCAGAGACGTCGTGGGATTTCTAGGTTTGGTTCCTCCATAGCCATTACTTGTGGGCCTAGGATTTTACCCGTCTACACCCCAGCTAGGGCTACCATTACCCTTGTGTTAGTCTCCTAGAGCAGCCCCTAGGAGCAGAAGAGTTTTTTATCCCCTCTCCTTTCCTCTAGGTCGTCCGTGTCTTCCTCAGCGGCTTGACTCGGTGCGTTTGTGTCACATGACCTCCGTATTTCTTTCTATATTCCAGCCTTCTGCTGGTGGTCCTTCGAGGTGTCCGCCGCGAAGACCATTTGTATGACTGTCTGGCCACCCTACCTTACTTAGGCGGGGAGCGGGCGCCACACAAAGGTTGTCTATTTTCTAAGCGACTGTTGTATTCACCTGAAATATTTAGTTTCTGATAGAATATTATTGATGAATTTTTGGAATTTGGTGTAGATTTTGCTGTTATTTGATACTGTTTGTAGTTTACCTTTGCTTTTAACATATTTGTACCCTATTTGATTCTTAATATAAAACGTATACAATGCAACAAGATGCATGAAATATTTCAAAGAGGTCTTTGAAGATGAAAATAAGTGTCGGAGCTCCTGTGGTGTTGTATCCAATCTGTGTATGTCACGCTGGGACCCGTGCACCGTGTGCGTGTTACTGCTTCACAATAAGAACTTGCTATAAAAAGAGTTTTACGTTAACGGGTAAATATTTTCCACTGAAATGTTACCAAGAAAGACACCTTAGGCAAAAAAATATGTATAATGCGAGACTTCTAAAGAAATCTGTAAGGCACTACACATATACAAGATACAGTAGATTGTACATACATATAGAAATCAAGCATTGGACAGTAGTATCAAAATATAGTTATGTTGAAGAATAAACTGAATTTTTCTATTTTTCATTCATAAGACAGTCATAATGAAACCGAATCAAGTATTATAATGAGTTTCATTATGACACTAAACATTTTATTTCATCAAATTAGTAAAACCGATACAATAGCCTGCAAATTTTACAAAACATATCTGATGGCCACCATGAAAAATATAAAACTGTCAAGCCAGTCCGGCTATCCACTATATTTACATACAAAATCTTCCAATCGGGGATGTTGTTTGATAATATAATAAATAATCCTTTATTTCATTAGATTATATAATGCAAATTTATTATTTTAAAATGCATGGAGAAGCAAGATTGAAAAAATTATATTAAAAACTCGTTAAATAAGGCTTTTGGCCGCACTTGTTTATTAGAAAAGTTTTCTTTCACTACTCGTTTTTTTTTTCCCTCTCTCTCTCTGCGTGTGGCAGGATCATACAATTTAGTGTTAAATTAAATTTCGGCCGTTTTTTTTTTTTTTAATAACTTTAATAAAACACTTTTAATTAGCTGTTTTATATGAATTGTATATTAAGCTATTTTCATTAATTATGAAAAACGATATTGGCGAAATGGCTGTCTCTGATCGACAAATACGAGCTCTTTCAATCACATTTTCAATGATATTTTTTGCACTTTACTGGTGTTATTTTGAGCGATTTCTTATTGAATGTTGTTCTTTAGCTGTTGCATTGCTATTGCCTTGTTAACGTAGACCTGTACCTTTAAGTAGCTCCTAAGAAAAAGAGAGAGAGTATAAATTGTCGGTCAAATCTGGTGGACAAGGTGGTCAGTCAATTTCACCAAATTTTAAATTATTCGGTCAGGAAATACAAATTCCCAGGGTTTTACCCGGAGTGTAAGGGTTTTACTCTTTTTCTCGTGGCTCCGCATTTTGTTGTGCTCCTCATGTAGTTTATGGTTTTTTTTTATCACCTTATTTAAATTCTTTATTTTGCTCTTCGACTAGGTTCAGTCCCTTTTTAAAGTTATCTAAGTATGACCAAAAAACTGTTATAACGTCACTTATGTGTCTGTCTATCTAGAAAGAGTGGCCAAACAGCTGAACCTAGAAAGTTGACCTGAACTCTAAAGTTTCACAACTTATCGCGTGGTTCCGGGTTTTGTTATAATTTCTCCAGGTTACGGTTTGATCAGCAGGTATTTAAAGTTCCGTTTTTCTTTACTTGCTGTTCATCAGCTTGTTTTAATTTCTTTTCTTTATTCATCAGCTAGTTTCTATGCCTTTGTTTTACTCTTCAGCAAGTTTCTATATTTTTGCTTATAAGCTAGTTTCTGAGTTCCTTTTTAAGATTTTGTAGGATAAAATAACACTATAACGTCACTCATATGCCTGTCTATCTGTACGGTAGAAATTGTGACCAAACGGCTGGGCCTAAATAATTTGGCATATTTGTACAAATTGGCATTTCTAGGCCACATATAGGAAAACTTTTGAGAGTTCCAAAAATAGGATCGCGAGAAAAATATAAACAACTATGCATTCAACTAAAGATTTTTTTAAAAATTTATTGTTCATTTAGGGGTGCTTTTTTTCTTTAAATTTTGGTCTAAAATAAACTTTCTTAATGCGCGGATAAATAAACAATAAACTATTTTTGAATACTTAATCAAATCTTTTTATGGAATTTTTTACAAAAATATGCCAAAAAACATTGCCCCATCCCCCATCATCAATCCTACAGCCCAAAAAGGTTGATCTAAAATTTTGAACATTTCTCAATAATGTACATTGGAACATGGGAACCGGAATAGTTCAACAGGCATTATTAATTAGATTAATTTTTAAAAAAGTATCGAATTATTTGTGTTGAAAAAATGTTAATTTTTAGTTAATCGTGTGGTATCAAGAAAAGCTCATAGGACGTAAATTAAGAAACAGAAAGTAGTTTTTTGAAATGTCTTTGTTTTAATACACGATTTAAGTCAAATATGTGCTAAAAAACTCTTGTTCCGCTCCTTATAACCCAGAAGAGTTACATAAAATTAAGAAAAAAAAAATATGAGTAATGCACATGTGAACCGGAATACTACAAAAAGAATTTTGATGTGATAAAAATTTCGAAAATGAATTATAATAATATTATATTTTAATATAATAATATAAAATTATCATTTTGAAACAGACTTTGCTTCCAATATTTATTTGACTAACTGAAAAACTGGATAGCTATAGCTGGGTCTTGAGATCAGCGTATCTCTTAATTATGTATGCTTATAAGTCTCTAAATAGAAGCACGTGGTTATTGTTTTAAAAATTCTAGAAATTTATGAGTTTTTTATGTACCCACAATTTGTTGTTACTTACTAAATACCTACAAAATTCTGAAGTGTGTAAATATTCACAATTCACATAAATTTTTTCTTTTACTCATCACCACTTGCGAGTTTCCTTTTTAGGGTTTTGTAGGTATGACCAAAAAACCCTTATACCGTCATTTTGTCGTCTGTCTGTCTGTCTGTCTGTCTGTCTGTCTGTCTGTCTGTCTGTCTGTTCGGTAAAAATTGTAGCCAAACGGCTAAACCTAGAGAGTTGAAATTTGGCATGCTTATACAACTCTTTGACCCGCACATAGAAAAAATACTAAAACATTTAAAAAACATATCCCCCTAAAAATATAAACAAATATGTGCTCATCGAAAAAAAAAATATTTTTTTTAAATTCTGAGTAGGGTATCAAATTAAAGCCCTTAGTACGTGGATTAACGATCAAAATTTTATTTTTGCAAAATAAATTATTTTGACGATATTTTTGCCAAAATTGTGCAAAAAAATTTTTGTCCCACACCCTGTAGCTCAGATGGTTTAAACTAAAAATCTGAAAAAATTCTAAGTAATGTACATTGGTGTGAACCGGAATAGTACAACAGGAATTTTTTATCAGATTATGTTTTCGGAAAATAACGCATTTTTTGTGTTTTTTGGTTGACGATGCATATAGCTTATACTCATATAACACGCTGAGTTGTTAAGCGTGTGGTGGTCTAGAGGCTATGTTGCGCGCAAACTATACAGATTTGTTATACACGACGCAGGTTCGTTCCTAGCTTGTGGAGTCAATTTTTTTTTGTTTTTTTTTTTAATTTTTATTTTGTTTAAATTAATTTGTTAAAATTCTAGTTATATTTTAGCAAATTTTGAATTTAATTTTCAAGAGCGTAAATTTAATAACCAATTGGAATTATATTTTCATTCTATTAGTCATTATACGAAACCAGAGGGGCGGAGCGTATGATTTAAGACAACCAATGAAAGCCATAGGCGCAATTTTCAAAATCTTAATGAACCTTGTTATATAAAAAAAATACTGCACTTATTTAGAAACCTAAATAATGATATTAGGTATTCGAATTAAAATTAACAAAAAAATATTTTAACATAAAATTTGTTTTTAAAGCTCTGAGATTAACAGACGATAAATTATTTTAAAAAGATCGTTCATTTTGCCGTGGTTACTACAAAGCAAAATTTGTCCTACACAATCAGCATGCCGCCTTCACTTATTATATACCTGCAAAACCCTGCAATGTGTGAAAATTCACACTTCACATCAATTTTTTAAATCATCTGGGATTTCGTTCGCTAGTTCTAGTACTCTACTCAGCAGTGCTTTTTGTTCGTCTGCCATTCTTGACAATTTTGTCAAAAACTTAGATAACTTTATCGAAATTTAATAAAAATCTTTTAAGACACAAAGATTATTAATATAACTAAGCAAATTTGTAAAATCATCTGTCAATTTAATATTAGTTCATTTTCTACATCATTTGATTCTAGATACTCGTACTATATTAAGATCATGAACTTGAAACTTGTAGTAGTTTATATTATTTCAGATGGATGACTTGATGTGTAATATTAGATATTTAATATAAATGTAATTGAAATTGTATTAGCGGTACTAGGAACCAATAACCAAGTACATTTGCATAATACTAAGTCAAGTTTATCCATATTAATCCGAAACAGCTTACCCAACCAATACCAATTGAAATTATACATTGATGAATTTCAATCTAATATCTAATATAGTGCTGGAATATTAGAGTAAATTCTAGACAATAATAAAATCTGTAAGTTCAAAATTTTGTGAAGAATTCTTGTATGAAGTTTCTATACAAGACCTAGAGCTAGATCCTTACAAAAGAGCAAGAGACAATAGTATCTCTACATAGTTATTAAAAAAATCAGCTGTGGCCGCCACAGGACCGGCCGCTATCATAAAGTACTTATATAAAATAGATTCTAGCAGCATAGTAGAAATAACTTGGCCTAATATTTTCTAACAGAGATATTATTTATCATGACCATGGAAACGTTACATAAAGTATGAAAAAATTGAGACTTTCGAAAACTTTTACAGAAATTATTCGAAATTTTTCGTTTTATCAAAAAACGTCTCAAATAAAAGTTATTAGTTATTGCTTTTATAGCAAGTTTGGTTGAATAAATTTTTTCGAAATATTTTTCTCTTCTGAAATATTCACAAAAATCTTAAAATCGAACGAATAAACTGCTATTTTTAGTCAAGCGATTTTTACCAAAAGTTGATCAACTCGTGCCATTGATAGCAGAAGCTTAAATATGAAGTTTCATAAAAATCCTGTTAGCCGAATTTGCTCTGCACGTGTACACAGAGAGACAGACGGACGGACGGACGGACGGACAGACAGACGGACGGACGGACCGACAGACAGGCCGACAGACATCATGCTAAAAATAGTCAAAACGTTATGTAGGGACCTCAATTCGTGGAGATCCATCGAAATCTCGAAATGTCAAAATAGGTATGATCACAATACCTCCCTTATATATGTTGGCGGTCGGTAAAAACTGATGTGAAGTGTGAATTTGCACACAGTTCAGGATTTGCAGGTATTTAATAAGTTAACTCGCCTACGGCTCAGGTGGCAAACTTCATCCTCATGAAATAAGCCCCCATTATATGCATGTTAAATAAAATACTTATATTGCAGAAATCATCTATATGTAAGTTGGGTCAATTTTTTTGTCTGAAAAACGAGTCTGAAAAAACGTATTAGTTTGATAACAAAATGGTGAAAAAAACTTAGTTTAGAATTATCGTCCAATCTCAAAATTAAATATTTTTGAAAAAGTACTAGAAAAAATCATATATAAGCATTTATACAAATTTTTTAAACCTTATGTCATCCCAGAACAGCATGGCATTGTACCTGTAAGGTCAGTTGATTAAAATTTTAATTTAATATCCTTTTCTGAGCAAATTTTAAAAACTATGAGTAGCAGACAATAAACCGATGCAGTTTATACCGACTTTTGTAAATGCTTCGATAAAATTGATCATTCCTTACTTGTATGTAAGCTGCACAAACTTGAAACCCGTGGAAGCCTACTGAATTGGTTTATTTCATATTTAACTGGAATATCGATTTCTCTGGGAGGTTTCTGCTCAAATTGGGTTGAAATATCTTCCGGTGTGCCACAAGGTTCTCATCTAGCAACCTTACTGTTTAACATCTTTATTAATGATATAACTCAATGTTTTAAATTTGCTTAATTCCTACTTTATGCTGATGACATAAAAAAAAAATCTTAACTTTTAGTTTAGAAAGGTGTTTAGTATTGCAATCGGACTTAGATCGTTTTTAGGAATACTGCACAGATAATAAACTATTTATAAATATTAAAAAATGTTTTCATATAAAATTCTCGAGAAACCGAAACTTAATTAATTTTAAATTTAAACTTGGTAACTCAACAGTAAAAACTGTTACCGAGGTGGAGATCTAGGCATGACATTGGATAATAAACTTTTATTTGACGTCCACATGAACAATATTGCGAAAAATTCGCACAAGTCGCAATTTCAAAAATCCTCATACAGTACTGACTCTATTTAAAACGCTCGTTCGTAATAAAATGGAATTTGGGAGCGTATGCTGGTCTCCGCAGTACTTTACTTATATTAACAGATTAGAAAAGGTACAAAAAAATTTGTGAAATATATGAACTATAAACGGGTCTTAAATGACTTGACAATTGTTTACAAAATTTTTAATAATGTCATTGACTGTTCCCCATTGCTCGATTTCTTTTCCATCAGAATTCCTTCCTACCACATTAGATATAATAATTTCCTCTTAGTTTTTTACGAAAGCACAAACTATGCTTAGAATTCACCTGTTTTACGTTTATCTGAATTATATAATTCATACCACTGCAACTCCAATTTTCCAGACCTTTTCAGTACTAATATCTCAATATTTAAAAAATCTGTTCTTCGTTGTTTATAACCTCTACCAAGCTCTCTTTTTCTGTTTTCTTTATATAATATGTAGAATTATAAGGATCCACTTGTAACTGCTCTGTGTGTAAGATTATTGTAAAAAGTACTGTATTACTATACAGTACTACTATGTTAGTTAAATTTATTTACATATTGCACCTATTATTGGGACCTTGTGCCCTCTTGGTGTGGCCAAATAAATATAAATAAATAAATAAAAAATAAATAAACACTACAACAGTGCTTGACAAGTGAATATTCACATTAATGATTTACTTTTATAACTAGCTGGTATACTCGTACTTCGTACGGTTTTTGAAATGTACGTTTTTGATGTAATGTAAATGATAAATGAAATATTTCAACTTCCCAAATATTGATCTAAATGGAACAATGCATAGAAATATAATATATGTTTTCTTATTATAAACTATTTTTGTCACATGTTATTTTTCTGTCAAGTCAATAAAAAGGGCGATATATGTACATGTTAGTTTTAGTCTCTTCCCCCGGAACTCCCCAAATAATCTCATAAATAAAATAATGCATTGAACAAGAAGGACTTTATTTCTTATTGTAAACAATATTTATTCTATACATTTTTCTGTCAAGTCAATAATAAGGAAGATATTTTAAGTATTTAATAAATAGGAGTTGTACGGGTTTTTCTTGGACCCGTACAACTCCTATTACATAACCACTAATAATCTTATACATTCTATTTAATAAACAGTTTTAACCCCGAAACACCCCCCTAAAATAAAAGTGTTAAAATGCCTTATAGCCTATGTTTGATTTATTTTGTTTTATCTATCATTTTATTCTATCATCATGCCAAATTACGTTAAAATATGCTCAGCCGTTTTTGCGTGAATCTCAAACAAACAGATAAACAGACAAAAAATGTTTTTTTTTGCGTATATTGCCTTATAATCAACTGAGACGCGTAGAAAGAAAATATGAGGCCGAAAATATTAAAAATAGATACAGCCTCCTATTATGTTAATATAGATAAAAAAATATTAGCGAAGTAGGATCGTTTGCTTCTATCCCAAACACGGTCAACTAAAGATACGTGGCTTCGTAAAAAAGAAAAAAATCAGCTGTGGCCACCACAGGACCGATCGCCATCGCAAACTACTTGTATAAAATACATTCTAGCACCACAGTAGAAATAACTTGGCCTAATATTTTCTAACAGAGATATTATTTATTATGACCATGGAAACGTCACATATAAGTAGGAAAAAATAGATAATTAGAAAAATTTCGAAAAATTTTACAAAATTTTTCAAAATTTTTCGTTTTATCAAAAAACGTCTCAAATAAAAGTTGTTAGTTATTGTATTTATAGCAACTTTAGTTAAATAAATTTTTTCTAAATATTTTTCTGTTGCTAAATATTTGCAAAAATCTTAAAATCGACACGAGTAAACTCCCATTTCTAGTCAACCGATTTTTACCAAAAGTTGATAAACTTGTGCCATTGATGGTTGAAGCTTAAATATGAAGTATTAAAATAATCCTTCCAGCCGAATTTGCTCTGCACGTTTACACAGACAGACAGACGGACAGATAGACAGACGGACGGACGGACAGACAGACCGACAGACATCATGCTAAAAATAGTCAAAACGTTATGTAGGGACCTCAATTCGTGGGGATCCATCGAAATCTCGAAATGTCAAAATCGGTATAATCGCAATACCTCCCTTATATATGTTGGCGGTCGGTAAAAATAATAAAATACAGATTTTAAGATAAATAATTACAAATAAATACGGGACAATTTGCATGACATATGCTTTATGGGACACAAAACGAAAATGCGGTGAAAGTCCCATATATACCAAACGTGTATTTAACCGAATTAGAGTGTATTTAAAAACAAATATGTTTTGGAAGATTCGTTTTCGCAACCACCCCTGGTATGCAGTGTAACAAATTTAAATTTATATATTCGTTCCCTGATTTTTTCTATACCTTTAATATGTTAAAATGTATTTCAACATGATATCATATAAAGTCCTTCGTTTTTCCATTCAATGTAAAATTGAGTCTTTCCCGGAAAAGGAGCAATCTATCTATCGAGATGACTTGTCTGTCATAAACTGAAGGACAAAGATTTCCTGGAAACTGAACTACACTCCAGTGACATATTAATCTCAGAAGTCTAAAAATAGTTCTTCAAATTTTATCCTCTTGTATGTTATGCTACAGACATAATCTGTCATATATAGCTTACTTAACATTGGCGCTGCCACCAAAAACCAACAATCACAAATATTTAATACCGGCAATTTCTACGGGCTTTCAGTTCATACCGAGACGTGATTAGCGATACATTGGATATTAATAAATAGAATCAAAGCACAGTATCACAGGAATAGAGGGGCAGACGTGTAAAATTGATAAAACACGTGATGAAACTTAAAATAATATTTGAAAATACAAGGTGTCTCAAAAGAAATTTTATATTTAGTGGATCGATTAAAAAAAAAAGTAAGCCGTATATAGAATTTTTTTTTATTAATTATTAAAATACACTTTTTGGGGATTTATTTCTTAAAAATAATATCGTCTAAATGTAGACCCTCGCGTTCTCGGCACTCATTTAATCGAACAGTAAAATTACTTATGACGTCTCGGCAGGTGGACTCAGGGATGGCTGCCATTTCGTGACGGATATTTTCTTTCAAATGCGCCAGTGAAGTCGGTTTATTGGCGTAAACTTTAGATTTAAGATAACCCCATAGGAAAAAGTCCATAGGGGTTAAATCTGGACTGCGTGGAGGCCAATTTATGTCACCTCTCCGGGAGATCAATTTGCCTGAGAAAATTTCACGAACACGTGGCAGAGACATATTGGACGTGTGTGAAGTTGCTCCGTCCTGTTGGAACCATATTCTTTGGTTATAGCCAGGAAAGTTTTGCAGTTCAGGTACCAAGAAGTTGTCTAATATCTCCACATAACGCTCTGAATTCACTGTAACTGCACGCCCCCTTTCATCTTCAAAAAAAGTAAGGGCCGATAATTCCTCGCGCCGACATCGCAGTCCATACGGTCACTTTAGGCGAATGTAGGGGTTTCTGATGTTTGCGTTTCGGATTCGTTGCACTCCAGTAGCGGCAGTTCTGCTTATTTACGTGGCCATTAAGATGAAAATGAGCTTCATCCGAAAACAAAATGTTTGTAAACGTTGAAAATCGCTCAATCACCTGATTTACGAAATTAAGCCTCTGACTGGCATCTTGGGGCTTTAATTCTTGCACCAATTGAATTTTGTAGGGGTGAAGCTTTAGGTCTTTGTGCATAATGCGATGTAATGATGATCTATGCACATTTAAAGCACTTGCGCGCTTCCGAATTGAAAGGTTCGGGTCGTCACGAACAGACTGATTAACATTCTCCACGTTTTCTACCGTTCTTGATGATCTAGGTCGCTCGGATTTTGATTTATCCAGCGTTGTACCAGTCTCTTCAAACTTTTTAACCCAATGTCGAATGAGAGGAATGCTTGGCGCATCATGTAAGTGGCGAAAACTTCGAATACTGCAAAATTTTCTACGCGCTACAGTCGCCGAATCACCGTTTTTGTAAAACTCTCGCACGGATAACGCGCGGTCTGCTCCCGAGAAACGCTCCATAGCGACTTAATTCCCAAGAGCAAGGCTATCGATTGACATAACCCCCGCGCCCCTCGGATACGTTGCGTTCACGCAGTAAGCTAAATAAATATAAAATTTATTTTGAGACACCTTGTATATTAAAATTTTATAATAAATAAGCCATGAGTACGGTGGCCATTCGTAATGTATTGTACAGTACCGTACTGTATTTGAAAGTGTTAAACTGTATTATTTCTTGTACTGTATTTGTACTGTATTTTATTTTCTGTACTATATTTTAAATATTATGAAAGTTTTATACTTTTTTTGTTACTGAATAACATTCAATAGCAAATGTGCGCTTTTGCGAACGAGCCTTTAGTATATGTATTAATTTTGAAGGGCCTTAATTTGTCTTGTCCAAAGCTTACAAAACCACGGTCCACTCCCAAACCACTTGTTTGGATATAATTTTTTTCGTTTTTAGTAAATTGTTCATCGAAATAGCAACAATAGTTCAAAACTACAAAACATAAATTCAAAAACTTAGTTTTCATTAATAATGACCCATTTTCCTTAAGTGTTGTACCTACTATTGTAGTACCTAAATACCTACTATTTTTACGGCTGTTGAAATCTACGAAAAACGAGTGATATTTTTTTTTTTACTTTCCATATAAATTTAATTTGTAAACGTCAGAATTTCAGTTGTTTACTGAATTTTGTTTATAGTAAAAATAAAATATTTAAAATGACAATTTATAATTAAACTATTATATCAGCTCGGTATTATGGCATAAAAATAAAGTAACGATCAAAGTATCTAAAATACAGATACAAGATACTTACATTTAAATATCTAGATTCAGATACAGATACAGATACTGATACATACTTCAAAAAGTATCTAATTTGTATCTAGATACTTGATAAAGGATCTAATTATTGTATCTAGATATATTACAACACCGACCAAAAAAGACATATTAAAAAAAAATACCTAGCACTGGAACATATCAGCATAAATTTAATAATTCAGATCATTTTTTTTTAGATTTCCATATATTTATATATGGAAATCATATTTTTTTTTATTTGAGCTTGAGAATTTATTGAGTTTAATCAAGTTTTAATTTCACTTATTATGTGTACTGCCAGAATATTTTCCATTTTATTTTTTAAATTTTTGCATTTAAAAATGCTTTAAAATAACGTTCAGAAGAGTATGTTTTCAAAAAATTTCTACGAGCCTCACTCGCGGACGTCTTTTAGCGTGCTTCGCACGCTTCTTTTTTTCTTATAATGTATTTTCATGTGTAAACAATGGTCACCGTAGTTATGGGTACCAAAAGACTTAGACGAAGAGAGGTTTGGATTTAAAAATTAAAAGCAATCAAACCAGTTTTGGTTAAAGGAGGAAGAATAGTTGTGCCAAATGTGCGGTAAGGAAAGTAAAACGTTAGAGTATTTAAAAGAAGGATGTTTGGGACTGAAAGAAAAAGTTAAAGAAAGAACTGAGGTATTGTGAGATTCTGTATATCGTGAATGAAAATGTTGAGAATTAGAAAGGGTTAATCTGATACTGTGGGGACGGTGATTGATATGGCCCGTGGGGCCAAATGGTGCCCGCACCGGCTAGATATTCGGCCGGCCAACTCAAAGGACCAGTGCCCTTTTAGATGATCGCCGGGCACAGAGCGAATGGACTGGATGGATGGAAGGATCGGTGTTGGTGTTTGATCTTAGTGCGCCGCAGCAACTACTACGATGTTCCGATGATGTTGATGTCTGCCTGGCAATAATTATCACGTGACTGCTGTTCAGCGCTTCTAAAAGGATAAGGATTAGATGCTGCAGGGAGACTTATAGCTAATACTTATCTTTTAATGCGGCTGCAGGGAAGAGCGAAGAACATCTGAGGTGTTAGGACCTTTTTAAAATGCCTCCGAAGACCGGAGATTATATGCGGTGCTGTGACCTTTTATTAGATGAATAAAAACACAAATATGCGTGCTAGGACACAGTGTTTGCCGAGGTAAACACTGCATATAAACTTAAAAATTACCATAACAGCACATCTGTCAAATATATAGGTTGGAGGGAAAGTTCTGTCATATTTAAATAAAATTATATTAAGATATTTAAAAAAGTATATATATATATATATATATAATGGGTGTTTTTTTTAGAGGTATAGAACTTTAAATTGCAATAAAACAACGATGGATTATTCGATTGACATGCATTTTTTTTTATTCGAAAGATAATCTTGTGGCATTACATTTTAAATATGATTTCTGGCATATGACCGCCACGGCTGGCTCGGATGTAGTCCAATCTGGACGTCCAATTTTCGATGACTTTTTCCAACATTTGTTGCCGTATATCGGCAATAACACGGCGAATGTTGTCTTCCAAATGGTCAAGCGTTTGTGGCTTATCCGCATAGACCAATGACTTTACATAGCCCCACAGAAAGTAGTCCAGCGGTGTTAAATCACAAGATCTTGGAGGCCAATTCACAGGTCCAAAACGTGAAATTAGGCGGTCACCAAACGTGTCTTTCAATAAATCGATTGTGGCACGAGCTGTGTGACATGTTGCGCCGTCTTGTTGGTATGATTTAATGTAATGCCACAAGATTATCTTTCGAATAAAAAAAAATTCATGTCAATCGAATAATCCATCGTTGTTTTATTGCAATTTAAAGTTCTATACCTCTAAAAAAAAAACATCCGTTATAATATTATTCAACGATATAATTTCCATTATTTGTAACAACTTGTTGCCATCTTTCAGGTTACCTGTCAATTCCTCTTCTGTAAAAGTTCTCGTCCTTGGAATGAAAATAGTCAGCAACTGCCTTAGAAACACTTTCGAAAGATATTTTTTTTTCCCGTTAGATAATTTTGCAGAGATATGAATAGGTAGTAATCTTATGGTGCAATATTAGGTGAATATGGTCGGTGACTAGAAAATTCCTATCCAAAATTTTTGTTGTATCACCATTGCGGTATGGGGTCTAGCGCTATCTTGATGGAACACGATTCCTTTTCTGGACGCTAATACTGGCCTTCTTTGCTTGATAGCAAAGAATTTTTTATGAATATTTGGTTTTGCAAGAGTTGCTGACGATATACCAGGTTTGCAGTAAACTTTTCTTCTCTCAATATTCTCGTAAAGAATCCACTTTTCAACTCCAGTAATCAGCTTGTCCAGAAACCAAATGCTTTGCTTTAAGACAAAACCGAGAGATTTAATGTGATCACTAGCAGTTGTATGATGGATGCCGAACTCTTTTGCAATTTCTCTAGTTAATAGATGTGGATTTTGCTCTAACATGGACCGCAAAACATTATTATCGATCTTGGATGGTCTTCCAGGTCGAGTATCTTATTTTAGGCTCAGATCTCCGGAACACAATTTTGTAAATCATCTTTGGCAAGTACGAACATTTATAACATCTCTTCCAAATACTGCACATAAGTTTTCACATGCAATCGATGCGTTGCTTCCTCTTTCGAACTCATACAACATAGAATGTCGTAAATGCACCTTATTCACTGACAGCATGCTCACTCTAAATATGGTAAGATATTGATGAATTCTTGACACAATTATTTTTATATTCAACAACATATAATAAAAGATGTAATAAAAATATCCCCAAGATTCATAAGCCACACGTTTCTTTTATTTGCGAGCAAAATCAGTTGTTTATTTAAAAAACGACAGAACTTTCCCTCCAACCTAATTATTTATTTTAACACTACATGTTCTGCTTAGCCGTTCGCAACCGGCTATAAACAGTAGGTGGCTTTCTTGGTACTCTAAAAAATGGACGTAATACTGACCATATTATTCCTGAATGTATATAGCTTGAAACCATGGTCATGAAAACTGGAAACAGGAAGCCTAGGCTTAACTCGGGCTGTTGCGCCAATGATGATGAATATTTTGTTCAGACTTTTTATTCTTACAAATTAATAAGATTTATTAATTTGTCTACAACAGCATAAATTTGAATTTTGCAGATTCTAAACCAGAAATGGCATGAATAATAATCTATCCATTAAAATTTTATAAAATAATTTTAGACGTTTATGATTGGAAGAGGTATGAGGGCAGTAATTTCGAAAATAAAATTTCATTATTACTTAAAATAAAATTATTCAATTAGTTTAAAAATATTCATATTATTTAAATGTAAATAACTACCATATTTTAAGATAAACGCGCCAAAAGATTAGTTAAGTTATCCGTGACCTTGTTTAGTTTAAAATTTGAAGTCAGGGGTACATTTTAAAATCGTATATTATATGTTGTTTAAAATATTTTCACCGTTCATATTAAGTACATGGCCGAATGTTGACAGATGTGCGACTAAATATATATATTATATGACATAAACTCAGTAGGTAGTTTCAAAGGTAGTAAATTAAAAATTAATTAGTTAGATTATAAGTTATGATGGAATATGCATTTTAAAGATAGGAGATAAAAAAATCTGTTTGGTAATTGGAGAACTGATTATTTTTATGACTACTAAAAAAACGGGTTCAAATTGTTAGTTTTAAGAAAAAAACTGGGAAAATCTTGTGAGAAAAAAAGGTACTGGGTTTTTAGACGCCAAAATAGATAGAAGATGCTCCCAAGCGTTTGGCTGAGAAACCCGGCATCGTGGTATTGGTTATATTAAAACTAGTCGGGAATTTATTGCGAAGATTTTATTATTGGTGTTAATAGGACCTCAAAATCGGTCTTAAACCTTGAATGAGGTATTCAAGAGGCTCTTTTGTGAGATGTTAAGGTGTTTGTAAGGCTTTTTATTGTGTCTTTCATAGGATTATTTCCAGCCCTCCTTAATTGAAAGGTTATGTAACCATGTATTTGATATTTAACTTCTATCATTAAACGTAATTTAAGTAAAAGGCAGAATTTAATTCAAAGCACCCTAATTTCTAAGTCACAAAGAATCATATCAACCAGTTGGCGAACATGAAGGGTTTTCAGGCTCAATTCGCTCACGAGTTTTTGAAACAACTATGTGGAAAACCCTTCAAAGTAAATAAAATGAAGTACAATGAAATATTTAAAAATCAATTTTCAACTTTTCAATCATAGATAAAAGCCGCTGTTTACGAAATAAAGGGTTATTTATTTATAAAACCCCCGCTCAGAGAGTCCCTATTACGTATTTTTAAAAAAGGTTTTTTTTTGTTAATTTTTTATATATAGATATAAAATACATAAATAAAAAAGTTATTTGAATCGCCTAAATATATTTGAAAAATTACAACATTGTTGTCGGTTATCTATTATTAATTTATTGAGCGATAACATTTTTTCAACAATGTTTTCTAGAGTTACATATCAGGTCGTCAATGATGAAATTTGTAGTTAATAATATTGCCAGCTTTAACAGCTTATTATTTGACACTGGCTTAATATTTTACCGTTTTGTTTTTTTTTTTTTATTGGAAAGTTACACATCTCGCCTGTTTAAAGAAATCATTGTATGCTCTAAAAATATCAAAAACTTTTTTAAAAAATTAATTTTGTTGAAAATGGAACGGTCGGAAATTCGCACTATTATGAATTATGAGTTCTTACGTGGAGCTACGGCATCGCAGACCGCGCGAAACATTAATAGTTTATTTGTTTCTAGTGTTACTACGCAGCAGACAATATCAAATTGGTTCGCCAAATTTTGTACAGGTAACTTAAAAAACAAAAAAAAAAAAAAACTGGCTCATCGATCTCATCAGAAATATACTGCAACCAACTGGACGAAATGATGCAAAAAATTAAAGAAAAACAGCCTAGATTGGTCAACAGATCGACTCCTATCTTATTGCATGAAAACGCTAGACCACACACAGCACAAATGACTGTCGCAAAACTACAGGAATTAGAGTTGGAACTTCTTCATCATCCTCCATACTCACTAGACCTAGCTAGCCCCCCTAGCTGACTACCACTTCTTTCGCAATTTGGACAAATGTTTAATAGGAAAACAGTTTAATTCCGACTATGCTGTAAAACTGGCAGGAATTCATTGACTCTTGTCCGCTAGGGTTTTATACCACCGGCCTGAACAACCTGCCGCTTAAATGGCAAAAGTGTAGAGACAATATGGGTGCGTACTTTGATGAATAAAATAATTCCTTATATTTGTAAGTTATCAACCAACTTTGCCTTTTTTTACAAATTTCATCCTTGACTACCTAATATATAATATCAGGTAGATAAAATATCGCTACAAATTTTGATATATAGATTGTTACTAATTTTATTTCGGATTGTTGGTTTTATATAAGAAATCAGTGGAGATTATACGTACCGTTGAGGTACGTTTTGGTGTATTACTCCTACAAATATTAGATTTTTAGAATCTTAATCTGAACAGCATATACATGTAGGATTTACTTCGCCCCTGGACAGCAAAACAAATATCTCCGCACTGCACCCAACACCCACACCTAGGGAGTACGCATTGAACAGTGGAAGAAAGTGGACGCGAAGAGTAGCCATAACTGAATACCATAACTGAATAGCTAAACTATTGTTATTGTTCTTAGTGTTAAATGATTTATATAATTTTCAATAAATTAACTTAAATATTATCGGCGAACTTCACTCTAACCCACAACCACTTTTGGGGTACAGTAATACCCCGCCACTCGACGTAAATTCGTTCTGAAAAAGCGTCGAGTAGCGTTTACGTCGAGTGGCGAGTAGAATTTCTCCATAAGAAATAAAGGGAATCATATGTACATATATACATATACATATAAGGAAATACATATATGTATATGTTTTCCTTTTAGCTATGCTTGCATTTCTATCCTTCGGACCCATAATTATAAATATAAATCACTTATTTTAGCAAAACACAAAAAGTTCATAGCTGCACTAAATCTGAGTTGTTGTCGTCAAGATATCTAGGCGCGAACTGCTGGCCATGCATTCATTTTGCTTTGTTTACCAAAATATGTATCACGTGATCTGTACTCGATCACGCGTCGGATAGCGATGCTTCCATCGACTCTCACTCTCGACATTTACGTCGAGTGGCGAAAACGTAGAGCTAAAAGGCAGTCGAGTAACGTGGTATAACTGTACTAGATTTTATACTTAGAGGCCCTAAAAGCCTACATACATATGTTTAAAATGAATATACAAACATAATACATCAATCAGTAAGTAACTTTAAATAAACTTGAGGTCATATTTTACGTGAACTAACAATGTATTTTTTATCGCTTATGACAGGTTAATCACCTGAGAGCGAGAGCATTAACGGGTTGTGCTAGATGCGCTAAGCAGGTAGTCGATAATTTCCTGAATATTTAAAAAAGACAAGACATAGTTTACATTTAAAATTTAAAGTATTATAAGATATAAAATTATTGATATACCTGGGGCTGTACCATCACAATCTTTAATAAATGATAATGGAGTCTTGGTTAGCAGTTTTCATATCTGATATGTTAATAACTACTTACCGCAGCACCTCAGGCAATTTTAACACCAACTTCATGATTTCACATCGTAAAAATTGAAAATAATTATCTTCAAGTACGTTATGAGTTTTTTAAACACTCAGCAATTACCCTTTGTAAATTGAGTCATAAAAATCCTGAAAAACTGAAAATTTTCCAAGAAAATAAAGAATTAGTGTTAGCTACATTAAGCTGAAAATGTTGCTTATTTCAGGATAATAAATTTTCGTAAAAGTTTCGGAGAATTAGTACAAAAAAATGATTAGCAGAAAAAAGACTATCTTTAGATTCAGAATGAAATAATAAGAATTTTTAACTACACATTTTTCCTGTAGTTTTCCACAATTAGTTGGAAAAGGCTCCTGCGAAAACATGGAGGTCAGGAGTGCACCATAGTTTGATGGAAAGATTTATATCACGAAAAATTCCACGACAATCCTGTATGAGTATTGGCCTTCTGCACAGGATGTTTCTACCTTGCCTTACCTTCTACAACTAACTTTCTTTTTCTGCCAGTGTCATCGCTGGATAGAATGTTGACTAGAACATTAAAATACTAGTATATGGGACATTAGTATATGAGAACATCAGCTTTAATACTGTTTGTTTGAGAGGTCAAATCATTATTTCATCATCATTGGTACGACAGCCCGAGGTGAACCTTGGCCTCCTGTTTCCTGGTTTCATGACCATGTTTTCAATCTATGTACATTTAGAAGTAATATGTTTCAGTATTAAGTCCATTTTTTAGCGTACACAGAGGCACCTACAGTTTATAGCCGTTTGCGAACCGCTAAGCAAAACCTGTAATTTGTACTAATATTTTTACAAATTATTTGATATAAGCAGGAATTGAACTCACGACCGTGCTCTTGCTCACCGGTCATATAGCAGATACTAGTGGTTTAACGCTTGCAGTTGCAGGCTTGCATGAATCATTATTTCAGGTTGCATAATATTCAAGATGTTGTAGACCTTCCAGCTGAACTTTTGCCACAGGCTTACCCTTGAATCACCCTTAAGAAGCTTCAAGTTTAGTTTAGTTTGGTAGAAATACCTGGTTTTCGACCTAGCATGAAGGAGCAAGGACCATAATATAAAGTTTGGTCTGGTAAAACACGGAAGAAGCTACAACCCCAAACACGGCATAAACTGTAACAGTCGCTAATCACACACTTTGACAAAGACAAAGCACTACGCCGAATGTTTGATCCATCCAAATTATTGGTATATGGATATGTAACGAATCGATTAGATCACTCAGAAAACACGTCTAAATATTCAGAACTCGGGCGCTTTGCACAATTTGGGATCATTTTAGATTTCAAAAAGTTATTGTACCAAAATGTTCCGGGCTTAATTTACATGTTAGCATAATTGTAGAGAAAATATAATAAAATAGTACCTATAGCAATAAGGTAATTTAATCCTAGTTTTGAAGTATTGCTCAATATTTACTTGTTAAATTTAAAATTATTGTTACTTGGTATCATATATTAAACACCGATATTTCCAGGAATATTTTAAAAATCTTTTATACCACAAAAGGCTACACCAATGCCATATATAGTGTCTTCTTCTAAAGACGGGATCGGATCTTAGCGGATTGGTTCGCGGGTAACAGACTGGTATTTCTAAATTCTTTGAGACACTGTGTTGATAATCTGGTGATCTGCTCGATTTGTTTTAATCTAGTTTTATATATCTCTTGGTTCTATTTAACTTATTCATTTCTGCAAATATTCTTGTAACTTTCATTTTAAATAAATCTTACACTTAAATATAAACCGCATTTTTACTTAACGTTGTGTAACCCTCACATCAATAACCAAGGTGGACAGCGCATGTAATCCACAACAATATTGTGTTGCCAACATCAGCTTACGAGGGGCAAGGGGATTACTAACAGAAAACAAACAATAACCACAATAAAATTACCCTTTAACTTACCTATCAAGCTATATACCACTTTTATTCATATAATGTACACCATTATAATATAATTATGTTTAAAAGCACTCCAAAAACCACCAAAAAAATGTAAAGCGTGATCAAAAAGAAACAAACACGTAAAGATGGTTAAGTACAGCAATAAAGTCTTCTTGTATCATCGTAAATATTCGGGAGGTAACGATTTAGACCAGAAAATTTTAAACCAACAATGTTGCAGACACAATTTTACATAAATAACAGTGTCCATCTTGGTTGGTATTTAATGTAACCCTTCACATTTAAAATCCAATCCAGATCGATTACAAGATGATTAATCTGTCGGTTGGTAAGTACCAAAATATATTACCGAATTCAACTGTCATAATGATGAATCCTGACTAAAACTCACTCATAGTACCCGAACTCCTTAGTCAGAAATCTCATTTCAGATCAAAGTTGTTGCTCTTACAGTCAAATTTTTGGCTTTAATTTCAAAATTCATTTTGTACACTTCCTTCCGCTTTAATATCCATTTCCGTCCAGCACGACGGCTGGCAATAGTGTGATAATGTCATCTCGGAGACTATAAAAAGTTAAATTATCATATTTGTAATAATTTAAATTGTAAACATTTCTATATATTCACATCATATCACAGGCTCTCACAATTTTTTATCAGTGGTGCTATGTAACGTTTAGTGTTAACGGTAAACTACTGATAATTGGAAAAAATGTAGATATTCCAACACTGAACTTAACATCACAAAGCTGAACAACCTTCACAGTACTTAAAGCCGAACATCACAAAGGAAATTAAAGTCAGACGATTACAGTGGATGGCGTACTGCGAATGAAAAATGAAATAATGATAAATTGAACCTGCCACGAAGACTAAGCACTCGTCAGTCAGTGAAAAATTGGAAAAAGTATATTTGTATACAAAATACCTGGAGGTCTTTCCAGAGACCTACGATATTTAGTTAGTCCTGCGCAGTGGGAGAGAAGAGAGATTTTTTTCTGTAACTCAATTTTACCATTGTTATTATCGCACTTGTGAATCTGAAATGTGCTGTTCAACAAAATAGGTCACTGGAAGCTTTAAAAAAATCTCATCCATTTTCATTTAAACTTTAAATAACTTCCAGCAGTAATATTTAAAGTAAAATAAAGTAAATCGCAACTGCTGTTTCAGTTACCTTGAAAGCGATGACAAAGGAACGTAAGCGGTTGAAGTGTATCAGAATCAGAACTCGGGCCCAGTATCAGACCCAGTTCCAGGCCCAAGAGCTGGGATATATGTCGTCATTTACATTTAAATGGAGTCTTGCGGCACAGGATATCGTTTGTTCATTCCTATGTTCGCCCGTCATCTGTCAAGTTACGACAAGCCGCGATCTCTCCGATTCACTCGGTGACAAATAGTCGGAGAAGACGGGAATGTTAACTTGTCTTACCTCACAAGAAGAACAGAGATATCCCACGAGTCATATTATAGGAAGGAAAATCAAAGCCCGCAGGCTTGCACAAAAATACACCGGTGAATTTTAATAGTTGATGGGTACTTTCGTTATCGAAGTAGCTGAGAATTATAGCCTCTGGAACGTGGAGAAGATATTCGCATCTTCAAATTTTATTAACATATTTTCAATATTATATCTTCCTGTTTTAGATTAGGAAAATTTTAACAAAGTTATTTAAATTCTATTAAATTTATCTACCTACTATAACTTTTTAATAATCTACACATTAAAGCAGACTATGAAAATGAAACCATCTATAAAATTGTATAATGGGTTTATTACGTCTTTATATATATCTAAAAAGAGTTTGATCAATGTGTCTTACAGATTTCCATTTATAGAGAAGAAACTATCACTGTTCGCATCACTTACTTCGTAAATTTAGGGATTAGTTTAAATTTAGCTTCGATATATACAGTGCATGGGCTGGTTGTTTTGGCCCATACGTTTTGACCTATGAGTCGCTTGTTAGTACTTGCGCCCTGCGGTTCTGCTGCCCAGTGGCAATTTAATTGCAAAGCACATGGCCATTCTCGATTTATGTATTTTTACCGACCGCCAACATATATAAGGGCGATATTGTGATCATACCGATTTTGACATTCGAGATTTCGATGGATCTCCACGAATTGAGGTCCCTACATAACGTTTTGACTATTTTTAGCATGATGTCTGTCGTTCTGTCTGTCGTTCTGTCTGCCTGCTGTCTTTCTGCTGTCTGTCTGCTGTCTGTCTGTCTGTCTGTCTGTCTGTCTGTCCGTCTATCTGTATACACGTGCAGAGCAAATTCGCCTAAAAGGATTTTTATGAAACTTCATATTTAAGCTTTTGACATCAATGGCACGAGTTGCTCAACTTTGCTCAACTCGTGTCGATTTTAAGATCTTTGCGAATATTTCAAAACAAAAATATTTCGAAAAAAATATTTAACAAAAGTTGCTATAAAACCAATAACTAACAATTTTTATTTGAGATATTTTTTGATAAAACGAAAAAAAAATGAAAATTTTTTCGATTATCTATTTTTTCATACTTATATGTAACGTTTCCATGGTCATGATAAATAATATCTCTGTTAGAAAATATTGGGTCAATTTATTTCTAGCCTGCTTCTAGAATGTATTTTATACAAGCACTTTGTGATGGCGGTCCGTCCAGTGGTGGTCACAGCTGATTTTTTGCTTAAAGCTCATATAGTTATAGTTATAGCTCATATAGTAATCTAATATTTATCTTTTTGGATATTTTAAGATAACTATAATTTTCCAATTAATAACAACCAATACCGGATGATTGTTGAGATCTAACAAGTATTGGTATATAGGATACATGGAAAGATCTGATAACTAACAAATCCAGATGGAGGACATATGTGAGTGAGGCAAAAAAGTCAATTATTTCCCCTAGGCCTTGCGAAGTTTAGGGTATTAACTACAAAGAAATAAATATAAGATAACATTACAATATAAATATCATTACAATACTTTATATTTCATTTCCTTGTTTTTCCTCCGGTGCACTTATCTTTCTTTCTATTCGCATTCTGGCTTCCCTCTCTAATCTCCATCCTTCTTGCCTCGCCCGTTCTCTCACCCATCTTTCTCCCTTGTCTCACGCATCAGTTCCTTTATCTCTTCCTCGCAGATTGCCATCTCTCTGCATCTCCTCGCTAAATTCTCTAAGATTTTCTATCGCTATACTCATGAATTTACCCCTTGATTTTCCTTTTTTTCCCTTCAAGTATCTTGGTATTCCGATCACTCATATCTGTTTATATCTTTTCATACTACGCGATTTGTCTATTCTGTTTGTCCTTTCCTGCTCCTGTCCCTCCTTATCTCTCCTTCTCAATTATTCTACTATATCTGTTCCTCCGTTTCTTTCTCTCTGCTTCTGTTATGTCCATGCCACACCTCCAAAAGTACTCTTTTCTTATCTCGCCCCATACCGACAATTTGCTTTTTTGTTCTTCCTTCATTCTTTATTCCCAGAATTCCGTTAGTATTTTTCTATTCTCTTCCCTTCTGACTTTCTCCTCATATTTCACTGCCCTCGCTCCGGCACCCACTCTCAGCTTTTCCATCTTCATTTCCACTCTCACAATATATCCTGGTGTCTTTCTGGCTATCGCCAATGTCAATTTCAAATAACCCTTTTGTACCCTTTCCATTCTCCCATTCCTTCCATCCCCAAATCTCCACTCCGTATATAAGGATACTCTTCACAATTGCATCGAATATCTTCATTCTCCACTTGATATCGTTATTAAACCTCCTCTCCTGAATGCTTCATAGCTTTCCCATAACCAGCCTTGCTTTATTCACTCATTTACTGCCCTATTGTTCCCCATTAGCACGTATCCCAGGGACTTATACTCTTCACTTCGATTTCTCTTCCTGACCATTTTCAACTTACTTCTTTCTCCTTTTTCGCCCTCAAACCCTGTCAGCCCAATTAAACGTGTCCAAAGCAGAAGACAAATGAGGAGAAAAAGACTAACAAAAATGTATACACATTAGATTTCCAGGTCACTGATGTCCTTTCTTGTCAGAAGACGAAACAAGTTCGCACTCGCATAATACTGCACACCATAATGTGAGTAGTAGAAGCAAGTTGATGAAAATTACGGACACGACGATGTTAAATAATATGTCACTGGTGAATCAACATAATAATAAATTACTTTTATAGAACAAAATCTGCAACAAATATAAGGCATGTTCGTTTATGTTGCCCAACCTACTCCGAACTACACCACAGCTATGCTATGGCGTTCGTTTGTGTTCCGACATCTTTACTTAAATTGTTCGTTTGTATTTATGAACTTGTTTAGGACAAGCAAAATCTACACTTGCTCGGGAGTGAGTGTAGCTTCAGGCAACCTGTTGACAGGCGGCAAACTTAATCTAACTTGGTTATAATCTGTATTCGGTCTAGCGGAAATTTTTATTTTACATCCATTTATCTATCATATAACGATCATGAATCGAGTAATATGAATAGAAGGAAAGTACTTTACAATGCTGGCAACTAACATAAATAAATTTAGAAGTTTTATAAAATCTGTCAAAACTTGAATTTTTATTATTTATTTTTATAAAATGTTTCAGCATTTAAACAGTTCATATTATTTTATTTATTTACTATTACTTTAGCACAAATTTGTTTTAAAAAGTGAGGTTATCAACTTTGTCTGGAGATGTAATTCGCCTGCCTGGAAAACCGTTCGTTGGTATTCCTGTTTCGAGCAGTTCGAAAGAAGTTGTTAGTTGCATTTTGACGTCGGCTGCTCTTGTCCTGGACAAGTTTGGTGCAACACAAACGAACAAACCTATAGTTGAAAGAATAAAATCTGCTATAAAAATTGTATAAGATGAAGTACAAGGTGTTTCAACATTGACATAAAAAGAGAAGAGCATATATTATTTATGTGAAGAAAGAAATGCAAAGTGTTACGAGTAGAATAAACGCTATTTTAGTTGTCTTTTTCGACCCTATCGCCTAATTCTATATTTTCCTTGAATATTTATTTATTTATTTATGTTATTTCGATCATACAACAGGCAAGAGCCCAATTACAGTATGACACTAATCATTAATACAATTAAATTATAACAGTGATAATTTACAGTATAACTAACTTATAGCGAAATTTACTAATCTAAAATTTTTAATATTCCGTTTCTGAATGATTTAATATTTAAAACAAATCAGGAAAATATTCTTTAGTTGAATAGTTATTATAAGTTAAGGACATTCTATTAATCGGTGAATTATACGCGAAATTGTTTCTGTTAAATGGCAAACAAAAGAAATCATGTTGTATGGTATTCTGTTGTGGTATTCGTATATAAAACTTATTTAAAAGTTCTGGACAATCTATTTTATTCTTAAACAATTTATATAAGAATGTTATATCAAAAAGTACTCGTCTTTTTTCGAGGGATTTTAATTCAAATTTGTTATTCGGAAATCTGTAACCTAGATGTTTTAAGAATTTCCTTTTAACGTTTTCTAAGCGATTTATATATGTATTGTATTGAGGTGACCAGCAAATTGTAGCAAATTCTAAAATACTTCTTACAAATGTTTCGTAAAGGCTTATCAGAGTTTTTTTTTATTTTTGAATGGCTGGCTTATTCTAAGAATAAAGCCCAGCATTCTTAAGGCTTTATTTATTATATTATTAATATGAAGATCAAGTATCGTTTTCGAGTCTAGTGTTACCCCTACGGTCATTGATTTCTGTGACATTTTTTAAATCGTGGCTTTCAATATTGTATTTCAAATTTAATATGTTCCTATTTCGAGTAAAAGATATTTTTTTTGCATATATTTATATTTAATTTTAGTTTATTGTTTTTACAAAAATTAGTAAACCGCTCCAAATCCTCTTGTATGCCTTTACAGTCACTTGCATTAGTAATTTTTTTATAAATTTTCAAGTCATCAGCGTACATGACGAAATTTAAATTTTGAAAACAAGTAGAAACGTTATTGATGAAAATGTTAAAAAGCAAAGGAGATAGGTGAGCCCCCTGCGGGACCCCGGATGTATTATCAACAAAGTCTGATTCATACCCGTGCAATACAACTCGCTGCTGCCTTTCACATAGGCAAGACTGGAACCATTTTAGGAGACTGGAACCATTTTAGGAGACTGGAACCATTTTAGGAGACTGGAACCATTTTAGGAGACTGGAACCATTTTAGGAGACTGGAACCATTTTAGGAGACTGGAACCATTTTAGGAGACTGGAACCATTTTAGGAGACTGGAACCATTTTAGGAGACTGCCGCGTACACCAACCCCCGCGAGCCTCTCGACAAGTAATCCGTGATCCACGATATCGAAAGCCTTACTGAAATCGGTGTAAACAACGTCTACTTGCACTCTATAGTCCATTGATTTCAATATGAAGTCAGAATATAAAATTAAATTCGTGTCGACTGACCGGCCATAAAAAATCCATGTTGTTCAGTATTTATTGTACCTTTCACGAAATTAAATAAAACTTCATATACTAAACGCTCAAAGAGTTTTACAAAAATACATAATTTAGACACAGGGCGGTAGTTTTCTACTACATTACGATTTCCGCTTTTGAATATTGGTGTAACTATAGCTTTTTTCCATAAAGTAGGGAAATGAGATTCGTGTAAAGACTTGTTAAAGATTATATTCAATGGCAGACATAAGGACGTACTACAATTTTTTATAAAAATTGCAGGGATGTTATCAGTACCAGGACCTTTATTGATATCGATTCCAGAGAGAATTGTTAAAACTTTATTCTCGATTTTGTGTATGCTAGATAAATTATTATTACCATCGGCTAGAGTATTAATATTGTCCAGCTGTAATTTATTCTTGCCTGATTTAATGTACACCGAACGAAAGTATTCTGAGAACAAATTACAAATTTCTTGTTCCTAATAATATGTTATATTATTAGGAATATTTTGTGATTTTATATTTGACACATATGACCAAAACTTTTTCGGACTGTCTACAATTTCGGATTCAATTTTATTGGTATAATTATTAAAGCTAGTTTTTGTTACATTTTTTAATTTTCTTCGTAATCTAAAAAATATATTGTACTAGATTCCTGTTTTAAATATTTTGAATTTGTGGTGCGCTTTGTGTTTTTCTAATATTAATTTAATTAATTCGGCAGTATACCAACACGGATATGTTCTTTTCGGATATATCTATTGTACGGTAACCGACGAGTTCATCGAAAATCAATTCATCGAATAGTCAATTCATCGAAAAAAACTATTTTGTAAATATTTGAGAGGAATGCCGAGGGGATCGGAAAGTCAAAAAAGCAGTGGTCAATAAAAGTTGACAGACTAAGAAATAATTGCGTAAATTTTTTTATATGGTTTAAAAAAAGGTAAATAAAGTGACATAGTGTTTTATAAATTTTTTGTTTTTAAGGTTGAATAAGACAGGTTATGGGCAATTGCACGCTAATAATTTTTATAAAATCATACACAATGATACGCATTTTAATTGGGATAATATGGCGGAAAATAAAGTACTATGCATCTAAAAACAAGGTAATTAGGTTAGGTTTAGTTAGTAAAAGTCTAAAACCGAGCGGAGCGAGTTACCCATCTTTTAGTTTAAGGACAAAGCACTATTTTAGGTTAGGTTAGGTTAGTAAGGGTTTTGTTAGAAGAAGCCGAGCGAAGCGAGCTACCCATCTTCTAGTTTAATGTCAAAACACTATCTTAGGTTAGGTTAGGTTAGTAAGGGTTTGGTTAGAAGAAGCCGAGCGAAGCGAGCTACCCATCTTCTAGTTTAATGACAAAACACTATCTTAGGTAAGGTTAGGTTAGTAAGGGTTTGGTTAGAAGAAGCCGAGCGAAGCGAGCTACCCATCTTCTAGTTTTATGACAAAACCCTATCTTAGGTTAGGTTAGGTTAGTAAGGGTTTGGTTAGAAGAAGCCGAGCGAAACGAGCTACCCATCATCTAGTTTAATGACAAAGCAAACTCACACTAACATAGCAATGCCACCTGTTAAGAATCACCGTACATTGAACAAATCATCTGTGGTATGACGCGGTGTGACACATGCGCAGTTGCGTTTTTTTTACTTTCCACTGCTTTTTTGGCTTTCCGATCCCCTCGGCATTCCTCTCAAATATTTACAAAATATTTTTTTTCCGATGAATTGACGATTCGATGAATTGATCATTAGATGAATTGATTTTCGATGAATTGATTTTCGATGAATTGAGTTTCGATGAATTGATTTTCGATGAATTGATTTTCGATGGATTGATTTTCGATGAACTTACCGTGAATCCTATTGTAGTAATAGAATTGCAATGTAATATATTCAAAAATTAATATTTCGTTGGAAGATATTTTTATGAAACGTAGAAATACTTTGAATTCGTAATATATTGGTAGTTTTGTTTCATTCTGTACTACCATAAATCGTTGTGAGAAAACAATTCCTCCAAATGCTGACTAAGGGTTTTGGTTTTCTTCAAATGTCACGTACAAGTTGTACGTTTTGAATTTAAAACACAAAATATTATTAAATCTTTTTTATACCCAAATTTATAACACTCGAGTCAAATTACTTTGAAATTCAGAAATAATTTAATCATTGTTAAATTAATAAAATTTTAATTTTTAAAAATGAGACCTTTATTATGAAGGTTTATGGTATAGTTTAATTAGTTAATAGAGGCAATTGGTAGAATTAAGTGGCTACTACTGACAAATACAAACTAATCCTGTGCGTTTATATGTTATTATTGAAATGGTTGAGTGGTGCGTTCGTTTGTAATAGCATTTGTTCTTTGTATGGATTATAATCTAATAATTACTACGCTGAATTAATGGCATTAGACTAGAAACAAACAAAGCGTAATGGAAATGCGTAAAAATAATATGGAAGAGTTTTTACAATTGACTGTAAATTTAGACATTCTCTAGACTGGGATGTTATTCTGTGGTACATGAAAAAATCCTGGAGTACGCGTTCGAATTATCATTATCGAAAGCAGGTTTTGTCAATTAACAGATGAGAACAAAAAATTGCATTTTGCTGTCGAGCAAGCGACAAACGAGAAAGCGAAAAGTAAAGGTTCTGATAGGGCACAAATATAAGCAATTTTATGGTTCTGTAGCCCACTGATAGCTTCTTGAAATATGTAAATAATCTGCTATATTGTGATATCTATATTTTGTTTGATAGATACGAGAGGTATTTGATAAATCAATGACTTTGATAAGAGATGGCACTCAGATCGCAAGTTTGATATTATTTATAACTTTTGACATTACTTATAGATGTACACACTAAGTTTCAAGTAGATCAAGTTTGTGTTTAAATGCTACAAAAGACAAAAGTAAATTCCGTATGTTGATAAAGCACAACTTCATGCATGGAAAAACCATTAAGGAAACTGAAGCAAAATTAAAAAGTACTATGGGTAATCTGTTCCACCACATGAAATGCTTCATAAATGGTTGAATGAATTTTGGTCGTATGAGCACGAATGATGCTAATCGACCGGGACTTCTAAATGAGGTAATAACTGAAGTGATAGTTCATGATAAAAATTCATGATATTGTGTTGGAAGACCACCGAGTGAAGATACGCGAGATAGTTAAATGTAAACCTCTCAGACGAATTTGTGTTTTATATTTTGTACGAACATTTGGGCATGAAAAAGTTATCAGAAAGATAGGTACCACGTCTGCTCACAATGTATCAAGTCCTAATACTAGTTTGCTTAGAATGCACTAGACAATGTGTCAGCAACTGGCGGCCCATGGGATGAATGAGGCACAGCGTACGATTTTATGCGGTCTACCAATAAGAAAATACGTTTATTTTTCTTATCCAGCGTAGCCAACAAATTACTGCAGCACTGCTTTAAGGCCTTATCACACTAGAGTTATTATTCAAGTCTAACCTTGGAAAATTAAAGTCTTTGCATTCGAATCGATGTCTTGTGTGTGTGATAGCATAACAAAAAACCTAGGTCTTTAAGTCTGAGCAAGTACATCGAGATATATTTCCCCTGTCTCTAGAAGACAGACGAATTCCAAGTCTTCAAATGCGCGTGCGCAGGCTCTCCTCCATTTAACAGTCAGATCAAGTGAGATGGGTGTATTGTTAACGTTATGTACGCAGACGTAAGTTACTTATCCCTGTTTCTCGTGTGATAGCTGAAGACGTGAAGACTTGAATCCTGGAAAAAGACTTAAGCGTGTTCTATATTACACATTATTCATCAATTTTCTAAACTTTTTTCTTTGAACTAGAAGTTGTCAAAGTTTTAATACAATTTATTTTTCAATTTTTTGGTAGAGAATGAAATTCTTATACGTGTTTCAGTTCATTTAAAGTACCAACATAAAAATATAATTCATATCTTGTCAAGTGTTTATAACCTAGCTATTATATTTGTAAAATTACTGATTTACGTACAAAACACAATTTATATATTCGCTTATTCAAACCAATGATCAACAAAACACTATTAAACACGTGGTAATACAAAATATTTACAAGCGTAATTTTAATGTTGGTACTATTGTTAAAAGTCTCTACTGCGCATGCACCGAGTTCCAAGTTGGATGTGTTTTCAAGAAAAGTTTGACCAAATCTAGTTTGGAATAAAGTTGACCTTGACTACATAAAGTGTTCTACACTGTACAATTTCACTGATTTATTTCTAGTACAAGTTCTAGTCAAAGAAATAAGTATGAAAATATAATGTAGAACACGCTTTACAAAATAAAACTTGGATAGCGTTCTAGTGTGATACGCCCTTTAGTTTGCTTACACGCAAACTAAAAATCCTACACATTCACAATAAAATCCTTAAACTGAACCTTTTAGAATGCCGAGAAATTCACAAAAATATTAACTCTGGAATTCCTTTAATGAATTACCAGATTGACGTTTACAACTCACCCCTAATAAATCGGTAAAAAACTTTGTTTCCCTTATCTGCTAATATGGTTTACACTTGTATTCCCTACCATTAATATTTGTTCCCAATGAATGTATCTGTTAAAAATAAGTTTAGTTTGTAATTTGAACTCCTGTAGATGGCGTCACTGCCGAAATACGTATAGAGTAACATTAAACTTATATTTGTGAAACTTATCGAGTGAGTTATTTATTAATTTTATACTTAGTAATTACCGACCGCCAACATATATAAGGAAGGTATTGTGATCATACCGATTTTGACATTTCGAGATTTCGATGATCTCCACGAATTGAGGTCCCTACATAACATTTTGACTATTTTTAGCATGATGTCTGTCGGTCTGCCTGTCTGTCTGTCTGTCGGTCTGTGTACTCGTGCAAAGCAAATTCGGCTAAAAGGATTTTTATGAAACTTCATATTTAAGCTTTTGATATCAATTGCTCGAATTTATCAACTTTTAGTAAAAATCGGTTGACTAGAAATGGAAGTTTACTCGTGTTGATTTTAAGATTTTTGCGAATATTTCACAACAGAGAAATATTTCGAAAATATTGTTTAACAAAAGTTTCTATAAAAGCAATAGCGAAAAACTTTTATTTGAGACTTTTTTTTAATATTATTATAATACGTTATTGTCTTACAATAATAACTACTCTGCTACTTATGTATTTTAAACAAGTACATTGTGATGGCGGTCGGGCCTGTGGTGGCCACAGCTGATTTTTTTTTTTTCTTGTTTATCCGCTTTTAACATATCCTGTAAGTTGGACTGAAGTCGGATATTCAGAAGTTGTTGCGTCAATTTCGTCAACCGAACAGGCCAGACAAACAAGTAAAATAGAAGTAAAAAAAAAAAAAACATTAACTCGTTTATTTCAATGTTAATTATTTTTCATTTAAACATTCTTATTTTTGAAAAGTGTAAGGCTTCATCTTTCCTAATTTAACCACCTTCGTATCTCATAATACAGAAGTCGGAAATGCCTAAACAGTTCTCGTTAACACTCTGTATATTGAGTGTTGTATTGTGTCTTAAATACTGCACGTGGAAATTATTTTTATTATTTAAGAAAAAATTGCTGGTGTTGTGAGTTTTAGAAAATTATAAGAAAAGCCCTTCCTGCAAATTTTAAAAAGAATATTTATTGCAATATTTTCCGTTTGTACATCACACAGAACTAATTCATAATTCGTGCTGAAAGCTTTACTATTCTCTAAATAGTTTTAAAAAGACTTCAAAAGGTCTTACAACAGCTTTTTATAAATGTTTTATGTGTTTTAATACGACCTGTGACCTTTTTAACACGTTTTAAATCCGGAAAATCTCTTGAGTTTCAATTAAAGCCACACAATCTCTTTCTACATTACTTGCGTTATTAGCGTGACAAAGGCTACGCATAAACGCATGTAGGGATTTAAGTAAGCCCGTGTAAGCTATGGCCAGTAAAGGACAAAACCAGAGATGTCCAACTTGTCAGATAAGCCCCTGTTTTGCTTCAAATACACTTGGGTAGTTAAGGGAAAACGTAATTAAAGTAATTTAAGAAAGTAACAAGAATATGGGTGAACGCAGAACGTATTAAGATATATTCATGTCATCCTCCGTCAATAGTTTCGTGCACGTAGGGTTTTCCGTCCGGCAAATATACTTTTTATTGCTATTGTTAAACTGTTTTTGGTGACTTTTACTTTGAGAGATTGGCAGTACAACTCGCCGTTTCGACTGGTCTTTGATAACCTTAAATATTTTAAAATTTTTATTTAATACAATTTGTAAGTATTTCCATGTCAGATAATTATTTTATAATATTATTATTAAGAAAATTCAAAAAGAAAGTTATTATATATATTTCGTATAAGACACAACAACCAAGAATAATTACATTTTATGGTAACAAATTCACATTGAAATAAAATATATAAATACAATAAAAGAAATAAATAAATAAAAACAAAATGAAAATAAATAAGATAAAATAATATAAAATAAAATAAATAATAAAATCAATAAAAGATAAATAAAATGCAATTACAGTAGATTTAGGTTACAGTGCTATATCTAGGTTAATCAACCATTCGGCAGCGGAGGGTGTGAGCATATATAGGTCTTCATCGCTCCCTGTGAAGTGGTATAAAGGGCATTCTTTAACAATGTGTTGCATTGTTTGTATCGAAGCTCCACATTGGCACTTAGGGTCTTGTAGATAGCCCCATTTATGCAACATATCCGCACATAGGCCGTGTCCTGTCCGAATTCTATTTAATCTACACCAGAAGCGGCGAGGTAAATCAAAGCCTGCTGGTTTTTCAAGTGGTGTTTTTCAAGCGGAATTTTGCCACTCTTGCATCCAAGTCTCTTGCAGGTTGAAATTGTCCCTTAGTGTGGTATATGGAGCCATTCTTGATTTTAATCTATTCCTAGGTAAATTATGTAGATCATCATGGATAGGAAACTTCTGCTCTCTGTTTTCATTAATGCCTGCCATTAGGTTTGTTAATGCCTGCTGACGACGTAAATGTGGTGGGGCTATGTGGCTTAGGATTGGCAAGTATTCTTTGGGAGTAGATTTGACGGTTCCTGATATCATACGCATAGTATTGTTCAGTTGGGTATCTATCCTCTGTATGTGTGAGCTATTTAGCCATATAGGAGAACAATACTCCACAGCTGAATATACTAAGGCTAAACTAGCTGTTCGTATTGTGTCCGCAGTGGCTCCCCAACTTGAACCAGCTAATTTTTGTATGATATTATTCCGGGTCTGGATTTTAGCAGCTGCCGATACTAAGTGCTGCTTATATGTCAGTGACCGGTCGAGAGTAACTCCTAAGTATCTTGGATGTGGATTATGGTTCAACACTCGACCATCAAAGTGGACTGAAAGTGTTTTTCTTGCTTCTCTGTTGTTTACATAGAAACTGGACACTTCTGTTTTTGCCGGATTTGGACTTAATCTCCACTTTTGGAAGTATTCGTTTAAAGTGACTAAGTCTTCAGTAAGTTTTTCTTCGGCTGTTCTGAAGTTATCGCAAGAAAGTTATTTGTCTTACATCTATCAAATTAATGTTGTGTTGTGTTATCACAGAAATTGTTTTATTATACATTGTTGCAATGGTGACCGCATTTTACAATAATCCCTAGATTGTATTCCGATATTTATTATTAATGAAATTTTAACATTTCTATAAAATAAGTGATGAAAAGTATAAAAAATAGTATATTATGCTCGTTTTATACGACGTATTGTCACACTTGTTACTTTGGAGCAGTCCTCGCTTCGCTTGTCGTACTCTTTTTTGTGGGTGCAACTGCTGTGTACATTACCAGTACGCTGATATCGACCCGTTTTTGTTTTCTTGTTCGATAAAGAAAATATTTTGGCAAAATTTAATTGTTATTATTTAAACTTTGTTATTGTTAACTAAATTTCCTTACTTCCTTCAAATAAATATTAACAAAAATGGTGGAAAATGAAAAACAGAATGAGTAGTAATGTAAATAAATATCATGTGGCCCGCCTGAATTTTACTTGACAGAAAAATGGCCCGGGGATGAAATGAGTTTGACTCCCCTGGCTTACAGGATGACGTTTATAATGCAATCTGTTTATTTACAATTACATTACAGTTTTTTTTACAACTAAAAATATCCTATTAGATACATAAAAATACTGCAAATTTTGATGTATGCATTGATATTAATTGTATTTCAGATTGTTATAAGAATTTGTTTTTTATAAGAATTTATACGGTTGTGCAATACGTAAACCTGATATTAATTAAGTTTTAATTTAAAGTAGTTCCAATTAAAAGTTTTATCTCCTATACTTCCTATACATCTGTATATCTTGTATGCACGGTTTTCGTTTTCGCGGCATATTAGCGGAATGTATCCCCCGTGAATAGAGGCTTTGACTAAAATAACAACAATAATAAAATTAAAATAAATGGAACTCCTTGCATTGTTTTATCCTATCGCATAAAAAATGTATTTTGGGATTTATGTACTATGTCACAAATTGCTTTGAGAAAGGATTCTATTGCTCTGGTAGCTTCCTAGACCTTAGTAAGGCCTTTGATTGTGTAAACCATGATATTTTAATAAAAAAATTACATTTTTATAAATTTGACCCCGCATGCATAAATCTTATAAAGTCGTATCTTACCAACAGACAGCAATTTGTAAACGTTGGTATTGTGAGATCAAAAATATCTGACATAAATCATGGAGTTCCCCAAGGATCTGTTTTGGGTCCCATTTTATTCTTGATTTATATCAATGATTTGCCCCATGTAAATATTAAATCAAACACCATCCTCTTTGCCGACGACACTACGGCCCTCCTGAGCAATAGTTCACTACTGTCACTTTTGGACCAAAGAGATTTATCTTTGACTTATTTAAACAGCTGATTTTTGGCTAATGAGCTAACATTGAATATCAGTAAATCTCAGCATATGATATGCTCAACAAGAAACCTACAGCAGGCCAATAATTCAGGTACGGTAACCTTTTTAGGATTGGAAATCGACAGCAAGTTATCATGGCACCAACATGTAAACAAAGTAGCCAATAAACTTTGTACATCTGTTTTTTGCTTAAGCAACTTAAAATGGTGCGCGTCTAAGTCAGTCTTAAAAACATATTACTTTGCCTCTATCCAGTCACATCTATCGTACGCCTTATTGATTTGGGGTCATTCCACCCAAACAAAAAGGCTATTTGCTTTGCAACGCAGAGCCATAAGGATCATGAGCAATATACAATACCGATCCAGCTGCAAAGAAAATTTTGTAGAATTGGGCATTTTAACCTTGCCGTCCCTATACATCCATCATTGCCTCCTGTATGTACATAACAACCTCTCTACGTACTCTGTCCAAAGTTCTCTCCACGTACACGACACGAGAAACAAGAATGATATTCGTCCTGAATTTACCAGACTCAGGAAATCAAGGTATAGCGCAAATTATCATGCAATTAAATTCTATAATGTTCTACCATCCGCCACCAAGAGCCTTAACTTCGTAAGATTCAAAAAAGTAACTACACAATATCTAATTGCCAAGGCTTTCTACTCCACTGAGGAATACCTACGAAATGATTTTGGTGACTTAAATGAGGTTCTGTGATCAGGCTTTACGTTCAGATTACGTTCTATCAACTTGAAGTGTCTCTGTTTATTTTCTGATTAGATTTCTTAAAATTATATTTTTATATTATTGTAATGCATATGATTCAATTTGTAATTTGTGTAATACATTATGGACCTTTGTAAAAATGTACAACATTTAATACAATAAAATATATATTATTATTATTTTACTTTAGTAAGTCATTAGGGCACATATAAGTCTAAAAAATCTATTAAGACGAAATAAATGTTAAATGTGGAGTCTTAATAACAATTTTATTTTTTATGTTTATTTATAATAATAAGAGTAAAATATGATCGAAAAATAAGGCGTCTAGTAAGGCTTGAATTTATGTTTTTAGGGTTTTGTAGGAATGACCACCAAAATATAACGTCACTCATATGTCTGTCTGTCTGTCTCTTCGGTAGAAATTGTAGCCAAACGGATTAATGAAGGAAGTTAAAATTAGGCAGGCTTACACAAAATTTTGACCCACATATAGGAAAAGTACTTAGAGTTCAAAAAAATAAATATTTTTTTAAAATTTTGAGTGGCATATCAAATGAAACCTCTAAATACGTGGATCAACAATCACATTTTTATTTTTGAAAAATCAATTTTTAAATTTATTGTGTGGTATCAAAAGAAAGCTCTTAAGACGTAGATTAAGGAGCAATGAGTGTAGAACAAATATTCCTAGATATCCAGTATTATGTTGGCCTCTTACACTTATTAAATACCTAAAGAACCCTTAAATGTGTGAAAAGTCACACCTCACATCATTTTTAAATATTAAATGGACAATTCTGTGCTATTTTAAAAATAAATGAATTTTATGGCTAACTAGACGGCTTTATTTTTCGATCATATTGTATAATCTCAACGCCTAGGTGGTGTATAAAGGCAGAAAAGGCAAGTTCTCTGTTTCTGTTATATATATTTAAGTCACGTGGTCAGTGTGACGTTTCGATCTGTCCTATCATCCTTGTATAAACAGATACTAAATGAGTATTAAATTCTTGAAGCTGGCTTGAACTGAGAGCTGACTACACAGTATCGGCAGAGGAAAATTCCGAGGGGGGATAGTCACGGCATCTCTTTTTAAGCTTCATTTAACTTATATGCAATAGTAGGTATTTCGTGTGAACTTATTTTTTATTTAATGTTAAATATCCCACTAAAAATTTTGACGGAAATGGAAAAAATAATGACTACGGAAATTGAAATATGTAAACATACTTCAGCTGTTGTAAAATTTAACAATTTTTTATGCTCTAAATTTCAACATTATTTTAGTAAAATTTATTTAATTTTAACAAACAGTTATAAAATTAAATAAATTAGCTTAAAATACCTCTTTCATAATCCAGTTTTATATCAGTAAAATTATATCTTAACATGCTAATTTACTTAGGGTTATTCATTATAAAGGAGAAGGGTGTTCTTTTTAAGAAAGTTGTATTTACTTTCTTGTAGGGTTAAAAATAGGTCTGGAAAAGGGTAGCATATGAAGCTGACAGAAGGCAATGTAATAAACTTCTTTTATATCTCTCTCTTTTTACAAGAGCTTTTCGTAAATTAGTCAAAAATAAATTATTTAACATTGTTTCAAGATGTTATAGTAAATTAAATCAAGAAATGGCAGATAAATTGATAATAATTCTGCGTAAAGACCAGTGGTACTAAAAGTTTATTGAAGTAAGGTCAGTTTTATTGTAGTATATAAGCAACCCACGCATCCTCTCATAAAAAGTGTATGTTGGCAATACAAGTAAGGGTCACTGACTTGAATTTCAACCTTTACCTTATTCCAGCGGTCCTCAATATCTTAATATATTTAAGTTACCTAAGACGGTCAAAAAATGAGACCAGTACTCTGCAGTCCCAATTTGAGCTTGAACACTAATACCGTACGTCCCTTCCGACATAGAATCGGTGGTGGAAAATTCCAAGTGCCGAATTTATTGGAATTACTCCTTCCCCACCTCGAGGTTACTGACAGCCACTAAGCCGGACATAACCCTCCTGGATATCGAGACCAAACAGATGTTTGTGATCGAATTCTCAAGTCCAGCTGAGAAGAATATCTCTCTCAAGGAGGAGGAAAGAGGTCCAAGTATATGGACCTCTTGTCCGAGCTTAGAAAGCTGTATCCTGGGTATAAAGTTAAGCTTGTAGTCCTGATAGTTGGTGTTTTGGGTGGCATGAAAGCCTCATATCGAAGGGAAATCGAGTCCATTCCCGTCTGCAGATCTTCTGCCAACTCTTTGATCTGCAGGATGCAGAAAGCAGTGCTGCTCGGGTCGCTCCGCATTGTGCGGGCACTGGATCTAGCGTAATTTCTGAGGCTGCATATCGCCAGGGTTTGGGATGCAGTCGTGTGTATTTAGCTCCACTAGTCTCTAGTATGACGCGGCTCAAAAGGTTGCTGAAGTTTGAGATTAGTGGACGCTTGTCAAGACCTGACAAACCCCATAATAATAATAATAGTTTTATTGACCAAATAACAAATAGAAAGAACTGCTTTCAGTCAGTCAGTACAATATTAGAGGACAAAGTCAATCAAATTTGACAAAATTGACGTTGTTAAACTCATCAATTGTGTCAAATGGATTATTTATAAATAAATTTTAAGTTTAATTTTGAATTTGTCTCGTGGTAGAGTAGAAATACTCTCTGGTAAAAGATTGTAAAATTTCATAGCAAAGTAATTTGAACAATTCCTGGATTTATTTAAACGGAAAAATTTACCACGGATGTTATTTTTACGACGCGTGTTGTGCTCCTGCGTTTCACTAAAGGTGATATAATTGTGTAAGTTTTTGCGTATAAACAATAAACACATATAAAGAGTGAACGCAATGACATTATTTTGAGCTTCACAAAAAAATCTCGACAATCCGCTCTAAAAGGAGCACTGGCAATTATTCTTACAACATTACGTTGTAAGCAGAAAATGCTATTGGCTGCAGGTGATTGTCCCCAGATTATTAACACAAAGGTTAGGTGGGACTTATATACTTACCTATATTTTCAAATACTCTCCTCTCGATAAAAATATGATAAACTAAATTTTCTTTGAAGAAACGTTAAACTATTACGCATAATAAACAAAGTTTCTACTACCTACTAGTCACTCGATTGTAAATGCGCATGAAAAATGCGTGTTCGAGCGTTCAAGAATATCGATAGGAGTAACGCATACGAAACATAGAGAGTTATGTACACGAAAGATTTCAAAAATTGGATTCCAGGCCTAAGAAAATAAAAAAAAGAAAGTCCTGAAAGCAGAAGAAAAGTCTTGAAAGAAAACGAAGATATTCTTATGAAACACAATGTTATTGCATTGGAAATAGATGAAATGTATTTCAAAGATCAAGGGCACGAATAAAGAATAACTTAATTACTTACTATTAACGGCATATTACTGGCAATCAATTTGACTAGCGTTTTCAGTTTAGATACTAGTACGCTTACTTCGATAGCGCAGAGTGTTCGTTTATTTTATTTTATTTTATTTTTTTTCGCTAACGCCGTGTCATTACAAATTGCAAGTTACTAATGGTTACAATCTTAGAGGGTTGCCCAAGTAGTAATAAATTCTAACTAGTTAAAGCATTTACCGGCATTTTGTTGTCTGTCTGTCTGTCTGTCTGTCTTTTGGTAAATATTGTAGTTAAACGGCTACACCTAGAGAGTTGAAATTTGGCATGCTTATACCCGCACATAGGAAAAAAATACTAAAACATCTAAAAAACATACCCCCCCTAAAAATATAAACAAATATGAGCTCATTGAAAAAAAAAAAAATCTGAGTAGGGTATCAAATGAAAGACCTTAGTACGTGGATTAACGATAAAAAAATTATTTTTACAAAATAAATAATTTTGACGCGATTTTTGCCAAAATTGTGAAAAAAAAATGTTGTCCCACACCCTGTAGCCTAGATGGCTTAAACCAAAAACTTGAAAAATTCTAAAAAATGAACATTGGTGTGAACCGGAATAGTACAACAGGAATTTTTGATCAGATTATGTTTTCGGAAAATAACGCATTTCTTGTGTTTTTTTATTTTTTATTGACGATGTAAAATATTTAATACGTTTTGTAACATAGTAAACCAGTAAGCTTTCAAAGTCTAATGATTAGATTTCTCGCTTTCTCAGTTACAAACTAAGGTTCGCTTCCGGTCTGGAGACAATTTTTTTTTCTGTTTTTTTTTCTGCTTTTTTATTTTGTTTAAATTATTTTGTCAAAATTCTAGTTATATTTTGCAAATGTTGCATTTAATTTTTAAAAGCGTAAATTTAATAAGCAGTGGGAATTGTTGAAATTATAATTTAATTTATGACTTAAAACAACCAATGGAAGCCATAGACGCAATTTTCAAAATTTTAATGAACCTTGCTATATAAAAAAAAAAAATACTGCACATATTGAGAAACCTTAATAATGGTATAAGGCATTCGAATTAAAATTACCAGAAAAATATTTTAACATAAAATTTGTTTTGGCGACCCAAATAATCATTATTGACTTACTTAATACCTGCGAAACCCGGAAATATGTGAAAATTCACACTTCACATAAATTTTTTGATTTACAACAAAAGCTGCAACTTATTTTAATTTTCTCCATTGAAAACTTTGACTTCTTCACATGCTCTCCATATACCTTAAGAAATTCAGTATTTCATATACAGAACTTGAGAATACTTGTAAAAAACTCGTGAGAACTTCTGAGGTGGAAGATCTTTAAGAACCACTGCTCAAGACATCCATAAAAACCACCATTGAAACTTTTATAATCCATAAACTAGAGTTTTGTACCCTTGACACAGAAAGGAAATCATAAAAAATTTCTCTGCGATATGATCACATAATATCATTTAGATTTATCAATAAAATACAAAATTACAGATAATAGAATAAGAAAAATTGCAATAAAACATTTACTACTTTCACAAATTGATATTGTGTTGCTATGAACGTCCAGATAAGCAAGACAGACTTTTATTGCAAGGGTTATTTATTTGGAGAATAATGTTGAGAAAGTATCGGGTCAGAAGATATATTAGAGTGGAGATTGTAACAGCGAGAGGATTGTTTTTCTAAAAAAGAATACTGCTACAATTGAATCTTTATTACTTTGAAATTTCATCCATAAGGAAACTACAAGTCTATACTGGGTTCCATAAAGGACTTAAAACTAGTTATTGTGTTAAACTAGATATATGCAACAGTATATTACTTTGTAAAGGAGGTTATTATGGTAATATATGTAAACTATATTGAATATAAGTATCCAAAAATATTAAAAAATATTAAATAGTAAAAAGTAATTTATTTCGTAGAAAGCGCACATGAGTTAATTGAAGTATAAGAGTTAGTTTTTGTTAGTATAACAAAGGAAATTCTGTAAGCATTTAGTATAAATATTTTCAAATAATTATATAATATTAAAATCTTTCGAAAGTACACATGATATTTTTATTTAAACTGTCTGATGATTTTCCAGAACTGTTAAATCAATTCAATTTTAAAACACCTACGCACAATGTCAGATTATATATTATTTTCCTCTTTGCCTTTTAATAGTCGCCTGTCAGTAAAATTTCCTTAACTTCTAATAATTTTTTTATTCAATAAAAATTTCCTGTTGTGTAGTCTACTAGTATTACTCGTATTTCGAAATTGTATATTTATACTACTAAATTAACACTGCTTATTTTATTTTATTTTTTTCTATTAGTATTTGTATTTATATATATATATATATATATTTTTTTTTTAATCATTGTTACTGTACTGTATTAATAATTGTATATATGTTGTAAAGTCATACTCTAATTGAACTTGCCCAGTTCTGTTTGACCGAAATAAAATAAAATATCTTGAAATTCTAATATCATAGCAAGAACAGGAAATTATAAATCTTATATATTACAAAATTGTAAAATTATTAATATATCTATTCAGACAATGTCTATATAACTATTAATCTCTGTCTTGAAAATGTAAAGATTAGTTTGAGTTATTTTTCTAACAAGATAATCCTATTTAAATTATTACTGATACATTGTCATATAAGTGTTTAGATATACCAGATAATCAAGGGTGTTATATGGCATGTTTTCAGTCGAGCAATGTCAGATCTCGAGAAGTAGTTCAAGGGTAACAGTCATTAGTTTAAGACAAATTTGAGGGCATTCAGATTTGATATATCCTGAATTAAAGACATATTTAGAATCCTGGGTCAAGTAGCTAGTAGTATAATGTAACAATGTTATTACATGTGAATACATATATAAATTCGTGTCCCATTAGTGTCCATCTAAGAAAATGAAGAGAAAGTATTCCAAATCTTATTAGAAACAATTGGTATTCGGAGATGGTAGAGTTTGATTTGGTGTGCACTGGATAATTTAGTGTGAGTGTAAAAAGCCTATTATGTGTTGAGTAAAGAACCACGTAAATAGTACACAGTAATCATTAATCACAGTAATCGTTAAAAATTGTAGCCAAACAGCTAAACCTATAGAGTTATCATGCATGAAATTTGGCATACTTATATAACTTATGAGATTAGCTAAGTTAGCTAGCTAGGTTAGCTAAAATGTTGAGTTTAATTCAACAACCCTTAAGTCAATCCTAAAAATCATTGTAACCAGCTAGTGAACAGCCAGGTATATAAATAGGCAGGTTTGAAAATGGTTCATATTGAACCGAAACTAGTCCGCAGACAGAATTTATTTATTTTTTTAAATATCTGACAAACTCTGTTCTTTTTAGGGTTTTGTAGGTATGACCAAAAAAGCCTTATACCGTCATTTTGTCGTCTGTCTGTCTGTCTGTCTGTTCGGTAAAAATTGTAGCCAAACGGCTAAACCTAGAGAGTTGAAATTTGGCATGCTTATACAACTCTTTGACCCGCACATAGGAAAAATACTAAAACATCTAAAAAACATATCCCTCTAAAAATATAAACAAATATGTGCTCATCGAAAAAAAAAATATTTTTTTGAAATTCTGAGTAGGGTATCAAATGAAAGCCCTTAGTACGTGGATTAACGATCTAAATTTTATTTTTGCAAAATAAATTATTTTAAAGCGATTTTTTCCAAAATTGTGCAAAAAAATTTTTGTCCCACACCCTGTAGCCCAGATGGTTTAAACTAAAAATCTGAAAAAATTCTAAGTAATGTACATTGGTGTGAACCGGAATAGTACAACATGAATTTTTGATCAGATTATGTTTTCGGAAAATAACGCATTTTTTGTTTTTAACTAAAATATTTAACTATTTAATACGTTGTGTAGCATACCAGATCAGTAGCTCTCCTGGCGTGGTTGGATTTGTCCTACGCTTAATAATATAAGAAACTTACAAACAACTTGCAAACTAGGGTTCGAATCCTGTTGATTTTATTTTTTGTTTTTTTTTTGCATTTTTATTTTGTTTAAATTATTTTGTTAAAATTCTAGTTATATTTGGTAAATGTTGCATTTAATTTTTAAAAGCGTAAATTTAATAACCAGTGGAAAGTGTTGAAATTATAATTTAATTCTATGTTTGACGAAATCAAAGGGCGGGACTAATGATGTAAGCAACCAATGGAAGCCATAGGTGCAATTTTCAAAATCTTAATGAACTTTGCTATATAAAAAAAAAAATACTGCATATATTTAGAAACTTAAATAATGGTATTAGGCATTCGAATTAAAATTCATAAAAAAATATTTTGACATAAAATTTGTTTTGGCATCCCAAATAATCATCGTTCAGTTACTAAATACCTGCAAAACCCAGAAATGTGTGAAAATTCACACTTCACATCAATTTTTTTTATATCGACCAATACCCAACAAAATACTGATTTTAGTCACTAATCTCTCGTCCTCATATTCGCCCCATTCTTTTTAATCTTCCTCCTCTTGACTTCGTCTTGAATGTTACACTTCATGCATTGACTTCCTAGTCTTTCTTTCTCCCAAGCTGCCGTATCTGGTTTAAGTAGCATATATCAGTACAGGGCAAATTATTGCTTTATAAATTTTCAGTTAGCCTACTTTTCTTATGTATTTATTTCTCCATACAGTTCTCTCACACGTCCTATTATATTTGTAGCTTTAAACTAATTGAACTTCAGTTGTAATGTCTCTGTAGGTGGATATGTCTGCTTCTAAATAATTAAGATCAATACTTGTTTCATAGATGTTCCATCAACTTGTTATTTTAATTTTATGTTTAGATAACAATGTAGAATATGATCGAGAAAAGAGTTGTCTAGATCAGTGTTTCTCAACAGGAAGGCCTCGGACACACCCGTGGTCCCCAAAAAAATTTTACTCTCCGCGAAAGTTTTTGCAGTTTTTATTTTTATGCATTTTTTTTATGTAAATAATTTATATTTTGTTTATTTGCTGTGATTTTCTACAAAATAAATGTATTTAGTAGCACATTAAATATATTTTTTTTCTTGCAAAAAATGAACCAACAATTATCATTAGTGGTCAGTGTTAGAAAATTAAGTATTATACTGGTCCGCGGTGCGGTTTTGGTTGAGAAACACTGGTCTAGATAGCCATTGAATTTATTTATATTTAAATAAGTTTGACCATATCACTCTCAGAAGAACGGTTGTGGCTCAGTTAGTTAGTGTGTGGAGTACTGAGCGGCGGGCCCGGGTTCATTTCCTTTCACCGGCAGAAACATCTTACATTTTTTCGACCGTTTTTCCCTCAGATGGCATAGGGCAACCACCGAGATAAAAGCCCTAGTAAAATTTCCGCAAAATAATTAGTGGTTTAGATTCCACAATAATAAATTGTAGGTTTAATACGATTGTATTACGCGGGCAACACACACAACACAACTGTGTACTGGGAAATAACCTACGCTCAGAATACGCTTAATACGAAAGTGGTAGTTCAGTGCATCGTGCATGGCACTCTAAGAAGATATCACTCTCAGTATCATTTAACAAACGTCCGAGTTTGTGGTTATATTCAGAACATATATTTGTAGAAAGATAAATTTGTATTTATATTATAACTATTAAAAAATACACATTATGATAAAATGCAACGAAATTAAATGCTCAAAAACAAAAACAGCTTCCTTTCCACAGAATTTCTAACTACATTTTTTTTAAATAAAATTTAAGGCCTGGAAATTTACTTTATTTTAATCGTATTGTATTTAGATAGGAACATTCTAATTTAGAATAATTTTTTAATGACGTTAGAGTAGGTATTTATTTATGTAACCGTATTTACAGACGTTTTTGATTCATATTTGGTTAGTGAACCACTGTTTATGAATACCGATTTTCAATATTATTACAACGTTTCCAGCATTTCAGTACCATTTCGTCTGTAAACTAAATATTTAAATAAGAATTTCAATCAGTTCTCTGTTCGGAAAAACACACATAATTATTGATTATTTGAAAAAATTTCGTTTAAAATCCTGGACTACTGCAAATTTTCTGTTGAGTAAATAACATATTTTCAATATTTTTTATTATAGGTTACATTATTTCAAACCTGTCTATTTGGTTAAAATTTTAAGTAGACATTAAAAATTGAGAATTGTATCAGATTTTGTTGTACCAAAATAACTTCTCGCAAGATTAGGAGTTAATGATTATAATTAGAATAACTTATAATAAATTATATTTAGCCTGCAAATTGTTTTATTTCTTTCATATCGTTTATCCTCATAGCTGAAGTGTCCAGATATTAACAATTAACTTCTTTGTACAAATGTGCTCCACTTCATGCGAACTGAGGCATTCTGCAATTTTTTTTTCAGCATTCAACCAGTGAATTAGCTTATCTGGTCTAACCATCTTTCTAGAGGTCTATCTCTAGAACCTTTTTCTTCCACCTTGTACGTAGCCAAAATATTGGAAAATTATTTTCTATTAATTACATCTTCCAATGGTGCACAGCAAACAACTTGTGGTTCAACATCGCCAAGTGCAAATATATCAACTTCTCTAGAAAACGAGAACCATCGAACGTTGTGTATTCACTAGACAATACACCTTTAGAGGAAACCAAAGATATAAGGGATTTGGGCGTCTTATTTAGTAGCGACCTTAATTTTACTGCCCACATCAACACAATCATCAGCAACTCATTACGCACGTTGGGCTTCATAAAAAGATAGTCTGTAAGCTTCAGAAGTTTACATACTATCAAAGTCCTGTTCAATTCTTTAGTGAGGTGTCAGTTAGAATACGCCACATCTATATGGTCTCCAACCCAACAGAGTTTGATTAACAGACTGGAAAACGTGCAAATAAAATTTTGTAATTATGCACTTTATAAATCGGGTATTTATTACAGTGCTGTACCGAGAGTTGAACGACTATCCGCACTTATTTTGAAACCTCTACAAGATAGGCGTCGGATTTTCGACTTATTCCTACTCCATAAGATAATGAACGGTACCACTGACGTTCCTGAAATCCTCGCTAAAGTTGGACTGAGAATTGCACATTACCCAACAAGGAACATGGATTTATTCCACTTGCCCAGGCGCCGAACATCTTACGGACTCAACTCCAGCCTGGACAGAATGTGCAAGCTCTACAACGACCTGGCCCCGGATTTGGATATTATGTGCTCTTCTTACATTGCATTTAAAAATAATCTAAACCGTTTACTCTAGTCCTGTTTATTTAGCATCTTTGTTTTTTTAATATATTTTTTGTAACTTTTTTTGTTGTTTTTTACTTGCCCGACCTTAATATATAAGGGGCAAGTATTGTAATCGCGAAAATTTTCGATGTCGAGATTTTGACGGATGACCACGTTTCATGGTCCAGGGAATCCAAAAAACCTATTTTCGAAGTGCCGTCCGTATGTGTGTGTGTGTGTGTGTGTCTGTGTGTCTGTGTGTATACACGATAACTCAAAAACGGTTTAACTTAAAGAGTTCGTGCTGGTACTAAAAAATTCTCCTACTAAATGGGAAGAACCCTATTGTTTTTTATGAAAATCGGTTGACTAGAAATGGGAGTTTAATCCTGTCGATTTTTGCGAATATTTAGCAACAGAAAAATATTTCTAAAAAATTTATTGATCAAAAGTTACTATAAATGCCATAACTAATAACTTTTATTTGAGACGTTTTTTGATAAAACGAAAAATTTCGAAAAAATTTTGTAAAATTATTTAGTCTCAATTTTTTCATACTTATATGTAACGTTTCCATGGTCATAATAATTAATTCGTAACTAGTAAAGCAAGCCTTGGACAAAAATTTGTATAGAACATAATTTGATGTATTTTTGAAGATTTATCTAAATATTTATTTTTTTTTTTTTTAAATTTGCATTTGTTTTAAATATTTTTTTTTATGGGAGGGTAAGTCTAGCGGAGGTTTCCCTTCGCCACTGGTTAATATTGGTGTAATTTAGGTAATTTTATCCTGTATACACTTAAGTTAATAAATAAATAAATAAATAAATAAATAAATAAATAAATAAATAAATAAATAAATAAATAAATAAATAGTCAACAGCCTCGTTAGAATTTTGATTATTTCAATCACTATTGCATTGGTACATCGAGTAGTCCACGGAATGCGGGAATCTGCCTCCAGCATCGTAACTCAAAAAATCCATTTGCTATCAGCGATTTTCAGTGTCCACGTTTATGCTATGTATAAAGCTCTTGTCAAAACAATTGTTTATACAGGTTTTATTATCGTATTTAGAATTAGGGTTTTGTTGTTATCTTTCTCAGATGTAAAATAAAAAAGTTAACAAAAACCTTATCCCAGATATTTGATGTTTTTGCAAATGTCAAGTGAATTTTAACGTATTTGGAAGAACTCTTCTTATTGCTAATAAAGGACCATAGGCAAGTAAAAAAACAACGTCATCTACAACAAGCTGTGGCCTTAAATTGTCTTAAACAATTTGAAAATTATTTACTAGTTAGTTAGAACTTGGCATGAGTTGTGTTGTATCCAATATAATTTAGCCAACTCTATCTCTGGATGCGCTTGAAGACTCACACCTATACTTACTTATGGAAGCCAAACTTGGTCTTTAACAAAGAAGCAAACACAGAGATTAAGATCATGTCAAAATGTATGAAGAGAGAGCTTGTAGGTATAATATTACGGGACAGAGTAAATAGCAAGAAGATACAAAAATAACGAAGATAAAAGATATCATCATCTCATTGTTTAAGCTGAAATGGAATTAGGTAGGTTTTGATAAAACGAAAAATTTCGAAAAATGTTTGTAAAATTATTTAAAATTTTTCCAAGTGTCAATTTTTTCTTACTTAGGTATATGTAACGTTTCCATGGTCATGATAATTAACTTGTAATAGTACATTAAATAATATTTTGATTAGTTATCAGTGTCACATATATACGTCAAGTAAACATTAGTAAATTGCGAAAAAAATTAGAAAATTGAAAAAAAAAATTGTATAAGACATAATTTAATTTATTTTTGAAGATTTACTTAAACCTTTTTTTTATTTTTTTTTTTTTATTATTATTTTTTTTTACGGGAGGGCAAGTATAATGGAGGTTTCTCTTCGCCACTGGTTTTAAGATGTTTACAGTATGAAATTTTGAAAGTTTGAAAACCTAAACAAATATAATGTGCAAGTTTTAGAATGTGAATAAATTCTTGTTCCTTTCACTGTTTTCTGCAACTGTCACTCCCTATCATAGTGCTCTTTCTGTGTGCACCATAAAGACCGCCCTTTTAAGATATTACCAAACAGTATAGTGTAAGTTTATCGTTTTTTATCTTAATCTGTGCAACAATTTTTGCGTTCTCTTTATCTCTTTATGGGCCCCTGTCAGTTTTGGCGTCACTTACACAACTCCTTCATCTTCATCTGTTCATCTGTATCTGAAACACCTGCAAATCTTTTGCAACGTATTCTCACTAGTCGACGGATGTTCTACTTCGCAGCTCTCTTCGATACACTGTCTTCCTTCATCCTCGTCACGTTTCCTATCTACTGTAACGTCTGCCTTTCATGTTGTATGTGATACTAGATTTAGAGAACAAAGCTGCGACATCATCATTCTTTCGACTTCTCCATTTACCTTCTGTGAGATGTCGGACTCGCTTTGTTTAGGTCCATCTTTTGAATCCAAACATAAGTATGGCGTGAAGCATTAAACTTCGTGATAATTGCACAAAAATACTGTTTCGCAAAGAAGTGAACTAATACGAGTAATGTAATAGGTTTATCAATTACAGTTAAAATTTATACCTATATATTATTGAATATATGATATCGAGTGTATAATAGGTTTTCGAGTGAATTAGCCGCAATTAATTTGGTCAAAATTAATGTTTTTAGAGAGCCCTCGAGCAATGTGTTCACTTGTCGTCATTTGGACGGTAACTGTTCTCGTATTATTCCAATTGAGTGCTGTCATTCGTTGGCCCCATGTTTCGAAAAGTTTACAAACCAAACAACTGAATTTCACGCTTTATTGTGTTGCAAATTTGTATGTCAAACTGGGGGAGAAGTATGAATTTTAAGTTACAAGCACGCAGCAAATGTCGAATAGATCTTTTAGAATCAAACATTTCAGAACAACGAGCTGAATTTGCAGAGAGTAAATATCAAATGAGCGAAACAATAATTATTTTTGAAATATAATTGTGTTATTTTTAAAATGGGACTGGAGAAAAGGCATACGAAATTATGCTTTCAAATACTTAGGCACCATGATAAATCAGGTAAATCTGAACATGACATCGAAAGAGAATTACAGCTGCTAATGCAGCACACTCTGCACTCAACCCTCTATTTAATACAAAACTGCTGTCTAGAAACAATAAGATCAGGCTTCAATTCATGGTCTGCTCACAATTTTTGAAAATAATATATAGTAACGGATTCTACAAACAAAAAACGTAGAATTCCCCAGAAGGTAAAATTTATTTACATTTAAAATATTACACTTATACTTTTGTAGTATACGGAATACTAACCACACTTTTCGCCCGGAGGCACAAACTGTCCGTATACTCGCCTTACCAAGTATAAAAATCGATTAACTACATAAAATCATCTCGTTACCAAGTAAGCTCGGCTCGATTTTTACAATATTCCATGTTATTCTAGAGACTTGTAGATTGTTCCAGGGTTTACATGGATATGACTTACTAGAACTTTTCGGATTATACTTCAAAATTCTACTATAGGCGTTCCATGATGGAAATCAAAACATTTTCGTTACAATATTATGCCTAATCTTTGGTTCCATTAAAATTATAGTAAATAGAGAATTCGCAAAAATGAAGATATCCGAGAACTGTACTCAAGACCAAGTACCACGCAAGAATTGAGAGGGATAATTATAGTGGAGAGGACACGTGATGAGGCCAGAATGGTAAAGTGGATTTGAAAAGGATAATTTTAACACTCATCGATTAGTGAGCGAACCTCGCAAAAGATGAAACACGGAATTAGATCAGCTAACTAAAGATTTAATTCACATAAGATCTATATCGCCAATTCACCCACGAGATCGCCCGCGAAGGTCTAAGGCAGCTCAAAGGTCAGGTTATAGACACCCCTATCTGGAGAGTGTGGGTACGCCATTTAGTCACCTAGAGATGCCTCGGGGATCCGTGCGTAAAACCACGTGAGACTTCGATGGGTACGCTTTGTATTCGGACTGGATAATCTGGTAAACAAGACCGAAAGCTCGAGACGAGCACCTACAGCCGGACACCCGAAGGGGCGTGCTGAGTGAGAGATTTGGCAAAGAGACTCGTCAGAAACTTATTCTCGGACGCGAAAAATACCGGAAGAACAATCTAGGAGTACCAGGAGGAAGAAGACAGAAGGAAGGAAAGGAAGAAAGAAGATACGGAGAACTAGCCAATCCGTCACGAAGAATGCTGCATTACGACAGTTCCATGGTAGATTCGAGGCAAGCAGGGGTTTTAGTCGGTATGCCAATTATGAAGAATTACACCAACACTACCTGAATATGGAGTCTTTAAAAAGATTTCCAAAGAAGAAAAAAAAAAAAAACTAAAGATCTAACAAGTATTGATATAAAAGATACATGAATTGACTTAGCACTTAACAGATCAAAATGAAGGACTTAAGGTGAGCGAGGCTATGAGTAATCCCATCTGACTGTGCCCAAAGAAGAAAAATGCTTCGCTCGGGGACAGTTCCTTATTATTCGCGACTGCAAATAACAGTGAGACATCTGGTAGTGACTGGCTAAATTAAACAGAAGCGTATATTTGGATAATATTTGTAGCGTGTTGTGCTGCAGTTTATGTGAATTAAGAAGTATTTTAAAATATAGTGACTTAAATACAGTGCTTTTTTGCCGAAATATTGTTTGAACTGATAAATATTAAGAAAAAACTTCTGACATATACGCTTCTCGGCCGCCATTAGCTGTTGTACGCAGCGCCGCCAACGTTAGTTTCAGTCGCGAATAGACATATTTTTTTGGAACTTACAACATACTTACTCGTAATTAGGCGACAAGACAAAATACAAGCAATATGTGAAAGGCCAGGATTAAACTGAATAGAATTTTTCATCTGAAGATCTTTTTCTAAACAATGTATTTATTTGTATCATTAGACGCTAGCAGGTAAAGGTTGTTGCTAGTACTGACACGCGAACACGCTACAAATAATTGCCCATGCGAGAAGCATGGACACACCAACAGCAGCTATCTTCAGGTTTTGACTTATTAATAATCATCGCAAAACAAACCCTAGCAGGAAATTGGAGGCGCTTGACATGAAATGGTTAAATTGTAGAAATCATCGGTATTCTAGGGATTACCACCTTTTTGCCTGTACCGCAACCAGTTATAATGGTTGCCTCTATTACATACTCTCTTAAACTATTCACCTGTAAGATGTTCACCCATTTCATAATTTTGGTTGATTTATGTTTTTAAGTAACATTATTGGTGCCTCAAATCTCATGAAAATCGGATTAGCAGTTCTCGATTGATAAGTGCACATAAGAGCAGACAGAAACGGTGACTATATTGTCACAAAGGTAATCCTAGGTCAGGATTACGACATCAAGACATTGTGACGTTCATCTGTTTGATTAAAAAAACTATTTGTCAGCAACTGGCATATGATACCTGATTACGAAATGTATACGCCGCATTTTCGTAATAAGGAAATATTTGTCATGACGAATGGATATTGGAACTAGGTCAACCACTAGTACAAATGCATGAACGTCGCACATTATTGGGGCAGAGGCACTTAGCCAACTCCTCTACACGTAGCAGTCCACACGATGACGACCGAGACACTGACGCCAGATACTCGTACCCCTGGTGAACCAAGTAAGCAGTACCATGTGAGTGGGAGAAGGCTTCTCCAGGCTTCTCGACTCACTGATGGGCAGCCCCCTCCTCGAAGATAGGCCAAGCTGATCGTGGCCAACACGTGGTGAACCGAGGACTCCTCCAACTCCATGGAGAGATTCATATAATTACATTGACAACAGTAAAACATTTTAAATGTGATATATAATTAGTAAATTTGTATTGTTAAAACCAGGAGTTGTCCTTCAGACAAACCAACCACGTGACAATATCACTTACCAAGGAGTTAAAGAGTATGGTGTACGTTTCAATGTGACGAAAGCTTTTTGTTAATTGAAGCACAAACGGGATTTTTTCATAGCACTATCCACAACATATTTAACATGGTGCTATAAAGTCATCTGTGAACCAAATATGACACCTAGATCTCTAATCGTGTGTTATTGCACAAAATAACGTTGATAATTTAAGGACAATTTAAACAACTATCACAAAATCAGATGGAGAAATACTGTTCTCAATAGAAATGAAGGGCCACTGTAATTATAACTATTATAATGTGGTTATATTTCATATTTTTATGTTGATCCTAGATTTGATATTAATAGGATACTTTGGTGTTTAAATAGCTTTGTTAATGGATGTAATTTGGAACAAGAGTAAACAAAATCAACTCTGCTATAGTATAGGTTAAGTCGGTAAATGTTTGATATATCTACAGTGTTGTAACAAAAACTTTTACCGTAAAATATAAAAGTTGAGACAATAACCGTTCATGTAGACAAGTATTGAACAATACTCCTGGGGATATAAGCAACGAGATATCAATTTAATGATCATAGACGTACAAATATTTTTTAAACATTTATAAAGGAAAATCGGTAATCTGCTTAAAGGAGAAAATTCAGAATGAGAATAATTCCCATGTAAGAAAATAAGTTTGTTGAACTTTAACAGCTAACTGGGGTAGTGATGATCGGAATATGTCTCTTATTTAGCCATATACTCCCCTTGATAGCTTTATTTTGCCAAGAATTTCTGTTCCACTCATTAAAAACGAAGCTTTTTGAACAGTGTATACTGACAGTAATGAAGTACGTTTCTGAAATCTGGACTTCAATGGAGCAAAGAGTAGTTTGAGGTGAAGGCGCAAATGACAGAAAATTATAGTCAATTTTTAATAAAGAATATACTTACAACAACAGAACATAATAATAATATAAAATGACTTATAGCGAAAGTTATTTCTGTTACAGCTGAGAACGAATCGTCTGTTGCCCATTATTGTTAAACTCAAATATCCGTAGAATTCTACTTGAACCAAAGGGTACGTAACGTGTTTCTTTAATAAAATTAAAAGATTCAGTTGTAAGCTCTCGTTGAAACTTAAAACTCGAAATAAAACACTCGGTATTGTAACAAAATATTTAAATTTATTAATACGTATTTCGGCTTATAAGGCCATTATCAGAATACAAAGAGTTTACAAAACTGAACAAATATATACTATCATCAATAAAGCAATAAAGAAAAAGGCGATAAAGAAAAACCGAAGAGTTAAAATAGGGCTAAAAGCAGAGAATTACTAAGCTCTAATTGTTCATTTATTAAATCCATGTTCCTGGAACTGGCTTTCTTGATCTCTAATGCTTCTAAAGCATCCAATTTTAATCCTTTGGGTTGTACATGTAATATTTTGACATTTAATTACTAAAACTAAACGAATGATTATTATTGATCATATGTTTATCGACCTTAGAGTTGTTACTATTGTTGAGCTCGCAGGTTCTGATGTGTTCTGATTTTCTTATGTTAAAATTGCGTTGTAATAACTGTAACTTTATTTATGTATATAGGTAGGACTGAACGCAATTTTAACATTAGAATATAAGAACACATCAGAGCCTGGGAGCTCAACAATAGTAATAAATCTAATGTCGCTAAACATATGATCAATAATAACGATTCACGGTTCATCGAAAATCAATTCATCGAAAATCAATTCATCGAAAATCAATTCATCGAAAATCAATTCATCGAATGATCAATTCATCGAAAAAAGAAATATTTTGTAAATATTTGAGAAGAATGCCGAGGGGATCGGAAAGCCAAAAAAGCAGTGGTCAATAAAAGTTGACAGACTACACTTATTAAATAACTATCATACTTGGTCTATTAATAATTTTTTAATTTTCCATTCAGAAAATACGCCAGGTAACAGATACTTGTTGGATTATTTTAAAATCGAACAGGGCACCTTAGATCAAAAAAATCCGGTTAATGGGATCATAAATGTACTTAATACACCCATTCTTAAAGGATTATTAAAATGGTATTTCCCCATCTGTTAAGTCTTAAGGGTTTTGTGTTATGTACATAGTTTTACTATTCATATTTACTATACCACACATGATTTGTTCAATGTACGGTGATTCTAAACAGGTGGCATTGTTATGTTAGTGTGAGTTTGTTTTGTCATTAAACTAGATGATGGGTAGCTCGCTTCGCGCGGCTTCTTCTAACCAAACCCTTACTAACCTAACCTAACCTAAGATAGTGTTTTGACATTAAACTAGAAGATGGGTAGCTCGCTTCGCTCGGCTTCTTCTAACAAAACCCTTACTAACCTAAAATAGTGCTTTGTCCTTAAACTAGAAGATGGGTAACTCGCTCCGCTCGGTTTAGACTTTTACTAACTAAACCTAACCTAATTACCTTGTTTTTAGATGCATAGTACTTTATTTTCCCCCTTATTAGTGCAATTAAAATGCGTATCATTGTGTATGAATTTATAAAAATTATTTGCGTGCAATTGCCCATAACCTGTCTTATTAAACCTTAAAAACAAAACATTTATTTCTTTTATTATATAAGTTTTCTTATTATATTTCTTTATTTATATTCAAACACTATGTCACTTTATTTACCTTTTTTTAAACCATATAAAAAATTTTACGCAATTATTTCTTAGTCTGTCTACTTTTATTGACCACTGCTCTTTTGACTTTCCGATCCCCTCAGCATTCCTCTCAAATATTTACAAAATATTTTTTTTCGATGAATTGATCATTCGATGAATTGATCATTCGATGAATTGATCATTCGATGAATTGATTTTCGATGAATTGATTTTCGATGAATTGATTTTCGCTGAATTGATTTTCGATGAACTCGTCGGTTACCAATAATAACTATTCTAGTTTAGTTTTAGTAATGTCAAAATATTACATGTACAACCCAAAGGATTAAAATTGGATGCCTTAGAAGCGTTAGAGATCCATAAAGCCAGTTCCAGGAACATGGATTTAATGAATGAACAATTAGATCTTAGTAATTCTCCCCATATTAACCCTTCGGTTTTTCCTTATCGCTTTTTTCCTAATTGCTTTATTTATGATAGTATATATTTGTTCAGTTTTGTAAACTCTTTGTATTCTGATGATGGCCTCATAAGCCGAAATACGTATTAATAAATTTAAATATTTTTAAATATTACCGAGTGTTTTATTTCGAGTTCTATATGTTCCTTTGAGGTGATCCTGCCAGATATTTTAATGAAATAGTAAAAATAAATTTAATATTGAAATAATTGAATTGTGTCATAAAACATCTGTGTACCGAATGTAATTTAAGAAATATAACTTTCAAAAGGTCACGAAAGATTTATAGAAAGATCTGTGCTAAGGGACAAATGACTATTCTACAGAAGATCGGCGATGTATAGAAAGAAAAATACTTGCATGGACACTTGAAGACTCCGATAGGAGTAAAGATAGTCCACATGGATGGACGTTTTTAAGAATGTTCGCGCTGTCTTGTGTGAACTATTAATATTTAATTGGGGGTTTCTTAGTCTAATATTATAGTTCAATCAGTAACAATCTAGTGCTCGAACCGACCATGTTTCGGGTTAATATTTATTCTCATTTCTGCCTGTCAACGACCACCGTTAAGGGTTGCATTTCACGAATGTATGTTACACATACATACGTCTCGTGTCTTAGTATTTTAGTCGCTCATTTTGGCCACTGCATCATCTGAGCTCTTGATCTCGTGTGTCTTTAAGCAGCGGCAGAATTAGCTTGTCCTACCTCACCGTGTGTGTTAGTATATTTCGCGAATACAATGTGGACTTATTAAGTATATCGATCGTGGCTGTGTGTCCAAACTCTCCATTCTAGACCTGGTGTATTATAAACCTACAACAGCTTTAAGGGCCCGTTGCTACGGTGCTACGGGACGTTTCAACTACCAGGTAAACCTGTATATATCCAATCCCATCTCCAGCATTCTACAATCGCGTGAGATTGCGCCTAATACAGTACATTCGCCTTATTTCGCGTTTTCAATCTAGTTCGTGAGTCCTGCCTTATGGTCGTCCTGAACGTGCTCCTAGAGCGGGAACCTGGTTAAAGTTTCCGTCTGGGAACATTGCAGGGCTCCACATTTAATGAAGAGAATAGTGCAGAAGTTGCTTTATTACAAAAGCGTGGCTTTTTGTAATACAAGAGAGTTCTCTCTGGTTAATTCTCGGTATTTTATTTACATTTATCAAGTTAAACTTTGTAGCAAGTCAGTAGATTTCTTGATTTTTGTATCACGTTGCTACCATCAAATATGTACCGAGCTTTTGGTATTCCGTAAATATATCGAAATGCTTACTGTTCAATTAATATAGTTGATTTAACGTCCAATCCAGTCTTTAATGTGGAATTACCACACTATTGTCAGCCTTCCTGCCGGACAGAAGTGCAATGTCCAAAGACAATTTTGTTATCAAAGTCCATCAGTATGTGCATCAGTATGTGAAATGATAATTTCATACTAAAATTAGATTTTGTAATCAGGGATTCAAGTGCAAGTCATGAGTTTTGTCCAGGACTTCACGTTATAATATATGAGTTCAATGATATACTTACCAACCGACGTATGTGCTATCTTTTGGTCAATCTGAATTGTCATTTACACTTGGAGTTTAACGTAAGGAGATACGTTCAATAACAGTCGGTTCAGAAATAACTTTAAGTTTGTTAACAGAAAATATACAATTGAAATATATTTGAAAAGTTAAAGTTTAATATAGTTAAATGTTAGGCTAGAACGAATCTTATAGATCACCGGATAATCGACAGAGAGTATCCCTCAAGTATTCAGAGTTACCGCATTCTATTCGCAAACCGAACTGAAACTATATACCTATCTATATGTCTCCTATTCTAAGTTGAAAGAACGTTTATATACCAAGTAAAACAATATTCCAGTAAATGACGGTGTTAAAATTAAAACGTATTACATTTTTCTAGTATCAGTCAAATTTTGAATAAAACAAAGAATCATTGACCATTCACAATTCTAATAATTTTGAAACCCTAAAATATTTCTTGCAGAACAAATGAAATTAAATGCGTAATGGATTGACCTCTGAATTTTTAAACATTTGGCAAGGTGATCTAAGAGATGCATTACATTTTTATATGCCTCATTCTTTATTTGTCTATTGCTGTAATATTTTATGCATTGAAGAATAAATTCCCTTTCCTCACTTTTTTTAATACTCATTGCGATCTTCCACTTTGAAATCTTGCACTGTACTAAACCTATATTGCGCAATATATTTCAAACAACTAAAGCCTCCAGATGGTCAAAATACAATATTCAATATTTTACAATAATATTGATTGTCTAGAAGCCACTTAAGAAAAGTTTGGATAAGTAATAGGGAGACCTATGTTCAGCATTGTACGAATTCGGGTGGTAAATGTTCGTGCTAATGAATTTAAAATTGATATTAAATGTTTTAAGTCGTTTGCAATTTATAATCTACCCTGCATGTATTGTTTTGCCTTGTCACTTATGCCAATGGTCTTCAAACTTGAGGCAACCAGTTATCGCAATTCTTCAGGGCTCCTTTTTTGGGTGTTTTATGAATCACCTTGTTTTTCAATCATGAGGTTATCGTTTTGCATTCCCATATTTCCCTTAAGATCAGTTACATTAATAAGCTAAACTAACCTGGCCGTGAAAGGGTATTTTTTTATAAATTTTTGTATCTGGTATACTTAAGGGATAAAAATATGTTAATAAAAGATTTTTGCGATTTTTTCTAATAATTTTGTCTATTTTAGCCTTGTTATAACCGTTATTAGTAGCTGGCCAGGTTAGTTTCAAAATATGATCAAAATTAAAGAAATCAAATACAACTCTAGCCTTTTACAATAAATATACAATTAAAAATTTGCTTGTTCATAACAAACTAGATAAAACTGATTTACACAACAAAAGTGAAATTTATCAAGCATCATGCCAAGATTGCTCAACAAAATATATAGTCCAAACTGGTCGAAAATTTGTTTCAAGATTTGGAGAGCATTTGAAAGCCATCCAAAATAAAAAAGTAGAACACTCCAACATAGCAGAACACATGATTACCAATAATCATAACCTTTCCATAAATGACTTTAAAATTTTACACATTCACAATAAAAGTTATAAACTGAACCTTTTAGAATACCAAAAAATTTACAAAAATATCAACTCTGGAATTCCCTTAATGAATGACCAGATTGATGTTTACTCACCACTAATAAATCGGTAAAAAATGTTTTCCCTTATCTGATAATTTGTTTACACTTGTATTCCATACCATTAATATTTGTTCCCACTGAATGTATCTGTTAAAAATAAGTTTAGTTTGTAATTTAAACTCCTGTAGATGGCGTCACTGCCGAAATACTTATAGAGCACATTAAACTATATTTATGAAACTTACCGAGTGCTTTATTTATTTATTTTTTACTATTTGTCCATTTTATACAAACCATGTTTTACCGAGCATACACGGACTCCTCTGTCAGATTTAAATATAGTTCATCGAATTCTATCAGACCAATTCTGTAACTCAGTTACTATGATCATAGTAACTAAATATGTCACTATGAGCAAGGTCAGTTACTATCATGAATGAAAGTCATTATACTTTTTATAATATTTCATCTTGTAGTAACGTTACTACACAGTAAATTTTTACAGAATTGATCTGTTTATCTCATCTTAAAAGACGACACGAAAACCATGCATTTATTGTTTTTAAAAAACATGATTCTAAAGGTAGACAAAAGGTAGACTGATTCTCAAAAATCAAGAACAATTAGAGCCGGAACATTATCGCAACAAAAATTTGAAGAAGACATTACCAAATATGTTATTCCTCTAAGGTTGGTAGAGTGGCAAAATGTAATACTCTTTCGAGAGCTTCAAGACTTGGAGAGTTTGAGAATTTGGGTATAGGATATTATATATGTAATATATAAATTGATCCAAGCGATTTATTTTTTTTTGACAATATATCAAAATATGATTGAAAACTAAAGATTTGACACTAATTATTACCATTTAGTCAAGGATTTATGATTGCATCCATTATTGATTGAATATGGAATGATTAATTTAGTTTGATTACATTTTCATTCTAATTTTTAGTTGATTGAAAAATGGTCCTGCCATCTTTTGAGCTGATCAGTTGTTGTGGTTCAGCTCAAAAGATGGCAGAACCATTTTTCAATCAACTAAAAATTAGAATGAAAATGTAATCAAACCAGTTGTTGTGGTTAGCAGCTGTCGATTTAGTTCTCTAATTGCATAGTTTCTAATAAGGTTTTTATTTGCGATTATTTTAGTGAGAGCATATAATTTCCGGAGATTATGGGTATCAGCTTCAATTTGTACACAGTTTGAATACCACTACTCTATGCTGTAGAAAGCTCAACAGAATTAAATAATCCAAACGTTTTATGAGCTTTTAATATACAATGTATTACTTAGTTTTAATATTTTTACAACTGCATAAAATGTCTGTAATATGCAGAAATTGTTTTTGTAATGCATGATTAAATGATTTATTCGTTGAATAAAAATTTTATGTTGATTTTATCTGAATTTAGACATGAAAGAAAAATTTTTTAAAAATATAAAACGATATATTGAAATCAACTACATGTTTGGAAATGGAGATATAAATAAGTAAGTATTATTCGGAATAAATTGGAACACCTGTAATGGAAAACATGCTATTTCGAATATGCATTTAGATAAATTGTTTTGTTAAAATATTTTTGATAGAGTATTACAAATATATTCAATATGAATCTATCTCTATTTACAGTAAATACATTTAAGTTGTTTTTGGTAGAACTTTCAGAGTGACTTAAAATGACTATTATTACATAACCGGAAACTACTTAAAATTTTGTGAAAGCTACTTGAAGTTGTAGACTAAATTATACGGCTCTAACGAAGCACTAGAACCAAGTGTAGGAATAAACATTGAACTAAAACTGTATTATCAAACTTGTTTAAAATTTTACAAAATTTCATTACCTTATTAATTAATTATTTTTGGAAAACAAAAATAAACAATTTAAAAAGATAATAACACTAGAATAACCTAATATATTTTGTAAACATGTGTTAAGAACAAAATGGCAGGTTAGGATAGTTCAGTTCAGGAAATTTTGTATCGGTATATATGATGACATATTTTAATATCTACCTTTTAATAACTCCTATAAGAAAAAAAAAGGATTTAGATAAGGGGAAAATACAATGGCACGACAAAATATGTATTCAACACGACATAATATGTCGTTCTAATTACGAGAGGTTTGACGACTAATTAGATTCTTTAAACGAGAGAAGATGAAATTTTAACTACAAATACTATTATCGTTAGTGCTTATGCAGAGAGAAGTTGTAGTTAACACAATATTAAATCTGAACTTGGTATAAATATATAATTTAAAAAAAGACATTCTATTCTTAAAAATATATAAATAAATAAATGAATCTATTAAATCTTTAGAAACTAAAGCATACAAAAGACGACTTAATGTCCACCAAAAGACGGCGTAATGCACACCAAAGCAATTATGAAAGTATTTTTTGCAATCAACCAAATTTAAAGGATTTCAGGACAGAATTACACTGGAAAAAATTACACAGAATAAAATTACACAGAATTACAACATTCACTGAACGAAAATGGCTAGCAATTCAAATCCCGGAGCCCAATTACGATCACTCTTTATATTGTTGAGAAATCTTGGCACGATGCTTGATAAACTCCACTTTTGTTGTGTAAATCAGTTTTATCTAGTTTATTATTAACAAGTCAATTTTTAATTGTATATTTATTATAAAAGGCTGGAGTTATATTTGATATATTTAATTTTGATCCTATTTTGAAACTAACCTGACCATCAAAGGGTATTTTTTTATAAATTTTTGTATCTGGTATACTTCGGGGATAAAAATATATTAATAAAAGTGTCTTGCGCTTTTTAGAATGGGGTTTTGTAGGCATAAACAAGATACTCTAGATACTCCTATTTCTTTTGACCCATATGAACAATATTTTGCAAATTTATTCTCTAAAAATCAACGAATATAATTATATATAGAAATGTCTAGTGTTTCGTAGGCATAAACAAGAGACTCTAGATACTCCTATATCCTTTGACCGATATGAACAATATTTTGAAGATTTATTTTCTAAGAAACTGCGAAAAAAATTACTTATAGAAATGTTTAGGGTTTTGTAGGCATAACGAGTAACTCTAGACACGCCTATATTCTTTAACCATATGAACAATATTTTGCAGATTTATTCTCTAAGAATCTATTAGTATATTTATATATAGAAATATCTAGGGTTTCGTAGGCATAAAAAAGAAACTTTAGACACTGTTATATCCTTTGACCGACAAATTATTTTAAGTTTTAACAATATAAATGTAATGTACTGCGTAAAAATGATCATTATATAATTAACAAGTGCCTGTATGTAGTGTCGGTAACATTGTGACGTCAATTTTTCTTAAGGTTCTCGTGATTGGTTAACTGGGGACACCCTGTCTCTTGATTGGTTGACAGGTTACACCCTCTCCCGTTATTAGCTAACTGGTAATAACCTGTCCCGTGATTATCTGACCGGCGACGAAATCAATATACGTTAAAAAATAAAACCAAATACACATACAAACAATTGAAATTTATAGTATAATTCCGTCATTGTTGACGGGTAATAACCTAGTAATGCATAATAATAATATAATGGTACTTACCCCTGTGTGTGAGTGAAGTCATGATAGCAAGATGCAGTGATGTAACAAGGACCAAGATAGTCAGTGTCCTACACAATGTCCATTGTGCCATGCTCTTCGACCTGTATTTACTGTGAGGTCCCCTTGGTTCGATACCGCCATGCATAGGAGGCGAAACCATTTACCTCCCGTTCACTACACACTTTTTATTGTCACTACTCATTTTTCTTGATTATTTTCCGCGATGAATTCACATTTTTTGTTTAGTACATGCCCTGAAATTGAGTTATTTTAGTTTATTTTTATGATATTTTTATGAGGTAAACAAGATTTTTTTAGGGTGGTTATTTCAGACCTTTTTGTACGTACAATGTTGTTTAATACGCCTCTGCAACATGATATTATACATAAAATTGTTTCCGTAAATAATCACAGAGGCGTACTAAAAAAATGTGTGCGTGTGCATAGAAAAACGATAATGAGAGAAAAAGAAAGCAATAAAGAACAAAAAGACTATCGAAAATTAATTTCTTCATAATTCTTAAACGAAACAACATATAGTTCATTTCTTAGGGTCGTGTGCAAATAGATTTTGAAATCTAGAGATTGGGATTTTGAAACAGATGGTTTTTAACAGTAAATCGTGCTTTTATAAGAAATTTTAAAGAATTATTACCTTGGCTACTGTATAAACAAACGATATTTCATAACTATGACAATATAAATTACAATTTGGCATTATAAATTAAAATTGTCACATTTCGGGCAGAAGGTACTAAACAAAACCAGCTTTATCACGGTCATTAAAACTTTGGGCATTACAAAAAAAATAAAAACATTTAGAGTTTAATTTTATCACTAAAATATATATATATATATATATATATATATATATATATATATATATATATATATATATTTTTTTTTTTTTTTTTGGTAAATCTACTGTTTATGGTAATACGATTAATGGCCCGGATACACGATGCCAATAGCTTGTGCAAGTACTGGCACAAGTACTTGTGCCAGTACTTGCACAAGTCGTTTTGTCATTTACTCGTATGCCAGTAAATTTAAGTAACATTGCAAAGAACTCGAAATACATCTGCAAAATGTAAATGCTTCCAATTATTTTTGATGCGTAAAACAGTCATTATATCGCGCCAATTTTCGATGTTTAACCTTATTTTATGTTGCATACGTCTTTTACACCCGTAAACAAAAATTAATCTCCACCAAAAACTATTTATAAAATCAAATACACTTGTGGTGTCCACAGACCACTTTGTTATGGACATTTTAAGCATATTTAACGTTTTTTCTATCAGCCAGAACAAATCATCTGTTCATGGCTCATTTTTAATAGTCACTTGCACGGCTACTTGTGCCAGTAAATAGGAACGGCTTCTATTCACTTGACTTGCATGAAATACTTGTGCAAGTACTGGCACCAGTACTGAATGTATGTCTACACGATGCCAGTGACTTGTGCAAGTTACTTGCATCATGTAACCGAGCCATAAGATTAAATAAGTCACCCACATCAAAAATTAAATAGTTTATGAGATAATTCACTTTTTTGTTTGGAAAAAGTTGGATATGGCCATATGATAAATAAATAAATAAATAAGTCGGTACTATTTAAAAGTGAAATATTTTTTATTATTATTATTTTTACTACTCTGAGCTACATATGGCTCAAGAGTAAGGGTGTGAAAGTGTTTAATTAAAAATGGAAGGCACTTTGAAAACTTTCCAATCGTTCGAGAGAATATTTTTTCTTAAACCGTAAAAGATATTTAAAAAATAAATTATAATTCATATAATATAAATTAAGTTTTTTCTTTTCCAAAGCTTTATCCAAAAATATCAAACACGTCATACGTTCCTATTTAAAAAATCAATATTCTCCTTGATATCCTGTAGTACGAACAGATATGAAAAATCGTATTCCCCCTTTTTTTTGAGCTAACATCATCAAATCAAGCACTATTGGGTACATTCGATTTGATGCTCCGAGTGCTCCGAGCACGTTTTGTACACTCAAACTTGTTCGATTTGACGCTCGGAGTGTACCAAAATCGTTTTTCCCTTGGTCTCAGATGAATTTTATCTGGCACTGCTTGCAGTTTTCCAAGAATATTTTCTAAAACTGTAAGAGATACCCGAAAATGTGATTTGAAAATCTCAGCACCGTATTTTCCGCAAATCCACATACTTTTTCTAAAATTAATTGTTTATACTTGATTTATTAACTTCTTCATTGAAAAATAATTTAACGGCAAAAATCTAATCGAAGTACATAATTTTGATACATGACTGACGTGAACTAATCTAACGTGAAAACACCGCCTAAAATTGTAGGGTTACATTTTATTAACATTACGCCACAATCCATGCTCGCTTCGTGTTCGAGTTGCTGCGCTCCGTCAGTGCTCTATTCTTGACGTCACCATCAACTGTTTGCTCATCGCCTACCCTATACAACTCGAATGTACCCGTTTAATTAATATCTAAGAGTTTCCTGATAAATGGGAACAAGTCATTTCAAAAACGATAATGGATATTCAAGGATTATTCTAATAACGTCACTCATGTGTCTGCCTGTTCGGTAGAAACTGTGACCAAACGGCTGGACGTAGAAAGTTGAAAAACTGACCCAAATCGGCTCTAACTCAAAAATTAGGAAAGCATGAATTTTTTAAATAGTAGCAAAATTAGCTTAAAACAATATATTGGCTACAATTTGAGTCAAAAAAATGTTGACCAAAATTACAAAATTTTAGTAGAATTTTTTTTTTTTTCAATTTTGTTTGTAAATTGGTATACTTATATATTTTTAGCCTTAGGTCACAAATATACGGTCACTTTTGAGTTATAGTCTAAAATGTTGACATTTGCGGCAAAAAAAAAATTTTTTTAAATCAATAAGGCTCACAGCCGATGAAATGTTAGCCTGTCCCCTTTTTTAACTATCTTTATAAACTAAGACTTACTTCCCAAACTGTGCGCCGCGGAAATATTACAATATTCCTCCAATTGCATTCGTTAGACCAATATTTTGACTTGGGGCGCCGCAGAAAAATTTTAATACATTAAGGGCACCGGGAACTGAAAAGTTTGGGAACCACTGATCTAGCGAGTTAAAATAATCTAACCAAGCTAAAAATGTGCCCAACTAAGAGAGCTTAAGAAGAAGTATTAGTACAAACACTTTTTGTCCGTGAATTAAAATGTTTATCAAGTAAATCGACCTTTTGATAAATATTCTAATTCAGTAAACGATTAGACTAAGTTTATCTGAGGCTACTTAATTGCAAAAGCACGAATTGTGGTCTACTAGATGTATGTACATTCAATTAGAGTGGCTCTGCATACGTAAACATTCACATTAATGCATAATGTTCCGGCTTGGGCCACCAATGAAAATATTAACTTAGTACACTGTAGAACTAACATCTTGCCACAAATACAAAGACGGTAATCAAGTTAACGTTAATAATAGAATATTTTATACATTATTTATATCATGCTGCACATCTCTGATTGCTTCTTCGATTGTTTATTTCAGAATCGTAAATGCTGAATCTTTTTGGAAGCAGGATTGAAAATAGTGAAAGAAAAACAACAAAAAACTAAAAATAAAACTGATTATTGTACACAATTTTATATCTCGAACCTGTTATCATCAATTACACAGGCCTGCGAAGTTATTGCTGTTTTTACAAACGACCCCTAGATGGCTATAATGAAATGTGTCATTACTATAGTCGTAAAATTTGACATTTGTTACTGTGAAATCAATCAACTTATAAATTGAACGAGTAGTTTTTTGACAGTGAGTGTTTGAAAAAAAAACAAGTTTGTGAAAAAAATGGATATTTTGGAAGCTTTTAACTCAACGGCAATGCATAGATTCGCTTCGTTCAACTTTTGGTAATGAAGCACCATCAGAAAAGAATGTTTGCAATTGGTTTTCAGAATTTCGTCGTGGTCGTGCGTCCGTCAGTGATGAAGCTTGTGAAGGCCGACCAAAATCTGTTGTGATTCAAAAGAACGTGCTGTTCGCAAAATGATTGAAGAAGATCGGCATGTGACATACCGTGAGATAGAGGCATCCTTTGGCATATAGCAGATTGCAATACATTCGGTTTTGCATGAACATTTAGCTGTGAAAAAGATCTGTTCCCGATGGATTCCGCATAATTTGACCGAAGCTAAAAAAAAAGGCTCGTGTTTATTAGTGTAAGGGAATGCTAAAAAAATTCAACCTTGGCACTGCAAAATCCGTATAAAACATCGTTACAGGTGACGAAATTTGTATTTATTCATATGAACTGGGAATTAAGCAACAATCTACTGTTTGTGTCTTCTAAGATGAATCGAAACCCACAAAAGTTGTTCATTCACGAAGCACTTCCAAGATGATCGCTTGTTTCTTCGGTTGTACTGGACATGTCGCAACCATTCCTTTAGAGCAGTGGTTCTCAACCAGGGTGCCGCGGCACCCTGGGGTGCCGCAAGCACATGAAAAGGGTGCCGCGAGCTTTTCAAAATAATGTGCCCGTCAAGGTCAAATTTCTCACTAACCTAAGAAATATTTATCGTTTATAAATTTTCGAATGATCTTTAAATACATATTATGTAATTGTAATATTATTGTTTTTTTTTCCAACATCACAATTATACTTTTGATTGATTATACTTTAAATTGACTAAATAGTGACATATTTAATAGTAGGGTGCCGCGAAGATCTCACATTTTGCATAGGGGTGCCTTCACCTATAAAAGGTTGAGAACCACTGCTTTAGAGGATCGAAGAATAGTTAATGCTCAATGGTATATAACAATTTGTTTGTCAGAAGTCATCGACAAAATTAGGAAAAACATGTAAGGGAGGTAATTTTGGTATTATTTCATAAATAAATTCAGTATAATCATTCAATTAGAGTAAAATATTTAAAATGTTAAATGCTAAAAAATTATCTATTTCTTAGAAAGGGCATTCAAAATAAGGGTAGACATGTTTATTATTTTAACTTGACACTTTTGAAAATGTAACATGAAAAGTGAATCGTAAAGTGTTTTGTCAAAAATTCACGTCAACCATAATAATTAATTACGCACATAAATAATAATTAATTTTTGTCTGAAATATAAATATTATGGTTGGGTTATTTTCTAATGGGATACTTATCTAAGTTATTACCATTAAATTGTGAATTTTAAGATAGTACAAGACGGACAGTCAAGGGGGTGTGAAATGACATTTTACAGCTGGGCGATGTAAGCTTTTCAGGGTGGTTCTATTTTTATAGGTAGTTGATTTTAAACCGTTATAACGTTAGGATGTAAGAGTTGAGTCTAAAGAGTGAAGGAGTTAAGTCGATTTTTAAGTCGAGTGAAATTTTGTTAATCATAGGTTAGAGACAATTAGTGTGTTCGGTCGGACAAGTAAAATGTAACAAGTAATTCCGTATGGAACGTTAGTGTACTGACCAGCTAAAAAGGGGAGAGACAATATTTAGAAACATGTAGTGGTTAAATTAGTATTTGGTGTAAAGTGTGTCTAGTGTGTGCGAATGTGTGTCTCTTTTGGATTTAGCTGTATCGACGTAATTGTAAGTCTAGTGTAATTAGTGTAAATATTTAAACCTTATCATAATTAAAGTAGATTAGCTAAAATGTAGAGTTTAATTGAACAACCCTTAATCCTTCCAAGAATCATAGCAACCAGCTATCGAACTAATAAGAGGTGGGTCCAGACTTGATCCTCTCGCAAGTCTTGGAACCCATAATGTGAGGGAGACCTAAAGTTGAGGGATGTACAGAGTAAGTACAAATGAAATAAATAAATCAGCCAACCGTGATATTTTTAATTTATATATCAGAGCTCCCCACAAACAATCAAAAACGTCGCATCATTCTTCATTATGACAATGCAAGCTCCCACACAGCATGTCAAACAATTGATTATTTGAAGGAGAAAACATCGAATTAATGTATCATAGCCCGTATTCGCCTGATTTATCCCCTAATGATTTTTTTTTGTTCCCTAATGTCAAACAAAAAATGCGTGGACAGCGATTTTTATCACCTCAAAAAGCTGTTGAAGCCTTCGAAAACCATGTTTTTGAGATACCAACTTCAGAGTGGAAAAAATGTTTCGAGAATTCGTTTGAGCGCTTGCAAAAGTATATAAATCTTAAAGGCGAATATTTTGAAAAGCAAACAGTTTGTTCCAAAAAAACTAAGAAAGAAAAATCTTTTTTAGTTTTCTGTAAAAACTTAAAAGGTAGCCCACGTATGCACAATATCAATAGGTTGAGAGAAACGAAGTATTGGAAGAAAAATTGGCCCAAAAATCTGAGGAAATGTTTCAAATTTACATTTATAGAGATATTTCGAATGCCAGCGTGACAGTATGGATTGCAACAATAATAGCCATGGTTCGAAACAGATAAAGCAAAAGAAGAAGAAAGTATGCACACTATGAAACAAAATACCAAGCCTCCAAATCAGGATTGAAATCTTGTGTTTATAAAAAAGGTGTTTATAATGAGAAAGAAAACACACACGTTCACTGAAAATCACTGGAAAAATAATTTACTATATAATTCAAAAGGGAAAAATATATGAGTAGACGATGAAAGATTTGAATCCAAAAGTAATTAGGTCTAACACTTTATTTCTCGTTGATCTTTCAAGTGGGAGTACAACCTTAGAAACACCAATTTGAAATGGTCATTAGTGAATCTCCCCCTAAAAGCGATTAAGACAAACTATTCTCTGGTTAATCGAACACAAAACTTAATACTGAAAATTAATCTGTGTTGGGGTTTGTGGATGTTATGTATAAATTAATTTAGACCGCTTAATGTAATATATATTGGTATCGATACTACTATATCAAAATTATTTTTCATGAATGACTGCGGTTAGTGGAATAAATTATTGGTCAGTTTTAATACCAATTGGTAGATAATTATACGATTTGAATACAATGATTTACAGACATTAGATTTTGAACAAAATGAATATCCAGCAATGAATAGAAATTTGTTTTAAGAGTATCTGTTTCCAAATGATTTACTGGGAAAAGCCAATGGGAAAATTTCGCTAAACATAAATTGATATTTATGTTCCTTGATGCTAGTTTATGATATTATGGTTACTGAGATCTTACTAAAATAAGAACGAGTAAAATTTGATAGAACCAACCGAGTATTATAGTCGGATTGCTGATAGGTGACTCTTACATGTATGTATCAAGTAGTGCATTCATATAATAATCTAGTTACCATTTTTCAGCGATTTTAAAAATGTTTTTTGTTATTTGTCTTAGCTGTCAGTGTCTATTAATAATATTTATTAATAGACCTTACGGCCAATTATTAAATTCACAAACTTTAATTTTAAATCTGCTGGAATATTTTAGTTAAGAAAAAGAGAACAATGAGCCACTTATTTCTCTATCTTGTGTCCATCAAAGAGTAGCAGCTGCCTTAAAGATTTCGGAATCAACAATTCGTAGAATTATAAAATGTAATAAATCTGAACTTTTCACTAACAAAATCATGAGAAAACGAAGGAAATTAAAATCTGAACCAGTTTATTTTATTGATACATTGACACAAACGTATGGTCATGAAGTACTAAGATTACCTCCTTATCACTGCCAGTTTAACCCCATTGAACTAATTTGGGGTATAACAATAAATTATTATGATAGACATATTGGTAAAAACGGATATAGTGATAACGAAGTTTTGAAAATGTGGCAAGTAGCCTGTGATCAAATTAGTTGTGAAACTTGGGCAAAATCTGTTAAAAAAATCGAAAATTTAATAAATGAATGGTGGGAAAAGGAAATGATTATTGATGATATTAATCCAATAATAATAAATACAAGAAATGACAGCGATAGTTCAGATGACGACGATATCGTGCATTACAGTGACTAATTTTTTTTAAATAAAAATAAACATTTAAATACAACTTGTAGCAATATATTATATGAATAAATATATTTTTACTTAATATTTTATTTTATTTGTACTTAAAGGAAACATAAAAATTTAATTTAATTAAACAACAAATTATAATCCAAAATTTAGGTATGAGTATAAATTTTTCCTTATTTATAATTATTACCTTAAAATTAATAATTTGGTTTGTTTGAGTACTGCTGTGAATTTATTTTCGTGCTCTAATTAGTAAAGATATCTACGAATCATGCTGTTTCTGTCTAATGCTTTGTTTTCAATTTAAGGTAAGAGTTATTTCAAATAAGTGTTTAATGGGCTATACTATGTACATATCTCGCTTAAATTGATTTAAGCGCCATGAATGAAACCACATTTCGTTAAAAAATTTAAATTGGCACGACAAGCAACATTTCTCTTAGCACTCAACCAGTTATTTGATATTTTATTCTCAATTCAACAAAACAAAAAAGTAATTGACAGAGGAGTCCATGTATTTTCGGTGAAACATGAATAAGTGAAGACAAATAAATAAACTAAATAAAAGGTAAATCTTAACATCACAAAATATTGTGAAAGATTAAATTGAAAATTTATATTGATTTTATTGCCATATCCATGTAATAAGAGTGATATGAATGATAATAAATGAACAATACTGCGGCCCGGAAACTTCTCTTGCTGGGTACCGTTTCTTGTACATATTTATCGCATAATAACTATTCTTATGATACAAAATGTACGGCTCAAACATAACAACGTCAAGTCATGTGTAAAATTATTTATTTTCATATCGACTATTAATCCAGCAAATAGTATTGGCAAATAACAAATAAACTAACAAAAAGTAATGAAACTTGTATAAAAATGAAAAAAAAAAAAATTATCTGTGAGTAATTTACATAAGTTAAACAACTTTAATAATCAGAATTATTAATTATAAATTAATATTTAATATAGATTAAATTCAAATTTATTTCAAATAAAATTTTATAATTTTGCATCATTGTCCTTCCATAGTTTACTAGTTTTGGCAAAAGTAGTTTGTCACATTTTGAAATAGTTGCAGTACTTGGGTTTTGAAAAATAAATTTCCAGGAAATGTTTTGCTTTTAACCACGTGGTTGTAAAATTTAAACATAAACTCAACACTTAATTGCAATTTTATTTCAGTTCTTTATCTGCACCAAACACTTGCGAAAACTACGTGTTATACCACCTATACATATAATTAAAAAAAACAGGAATACGTCTAATTTTAACAAAGACGCTCATACTGCCCACAAATAATCTACTTTTGTCACACCACTACAAATTTTAAACTGACAGACTGTTTTAGAGGTCTTCAACGTATCGGATGCGGGGAACCAAATATATTTTAAATGTCTCACTGTTCTCCATATCTCACTGTTACTCATATCCCCCTATTCAAAGATTTATCTTGTCAAAGATATATCAGCATTTATCCTGATTAGGTGGCAAAGCCACCTGCGTCAATACAATCTTACAATATTTACTTCTGATATTAATGTCCTGATATCCTGATAAAGATTTTTTAGTTCGTGATTCATATGTACGATTCATAGGTACGTGTATTTGTAACAGGATTTAATTGTCGTATGCGTCGTATCTACTTTCTAAGGCCTTTTTTTTTGTCCCTCCTCAGTGACGGTTCGCAAACTCTACACAACCTACGTGAGGCCACATCTGGAATTTGCGGTTTCCGTATGGTCGCCGCACCTCAAGCGAGACATTATAGATCTGGAACAAGTCCAACGGCGCTTCACCAGATTGGCACATGGTTTTCAGGGACTGTCAAATGACGAAAGACTTGTGTAACTTAAACTCTCTACTCTTTGGAAAAAACGTTTACGTGGTGACCTTATAACTATGTTCTAAATAGTGCATGGCGATTTCCAGTGAGACTTGTCCAATCTACATACTTTCAACACCGACATACGTCTAAAAGGACATAGTTTCAAACTAAAACGGGACAAATTTAAGAAAAATAATTACGGGAAAAGTATAAGGGCAATATAAAATATGTACATCGAAAAAAAAAATGTTGCACAACAAAATATGTTTCGATAAAAATCATGTTCCTATTGTCTTAATACAGCTACCCTCAGGGACGTAGCCAGGGGGGGCAAAGGGGGCATTTGCCTCCCCCCCCCCCAGGATAGTTTACCTTATATAAAATATAATTTAAGTTGTTAGAAGTTTTCTTCACCAGACGTGAAGAAAATTTATAAATTTACCGAAGTTTTATTATTTAATATACTACAAAAGACCTAGAACAGGGGTCGGCAACCTGCGGCTCTTTTAGAAAATTTTGTGGCTCTTAGAAAATTGGCTGGTTTTTATTTTAATATAATCTATTTTTTAATTTTCAACTTTCTGCCTGTACTATACAGGTTTTGTATTTTTCAGAATGTTTTAATTGGTAATTCCCCGAGTTACTGCATATTTCCTTTTAGAAGAAGTTATTTGTTTCGAAAAAAAGTTATCTATATTTGTGAATGATTTACGTGCAAAAACATTTTTACATTTTATTAATTTACAAAAACATGTTACTAATGCAATTTTTTTTGCACAAACTATTGTTAACATGAAAGAAGCTTTTCGAGATAGATTTAAAGAGTTTAGAAAATATAAAGCTACACTAGCTTTTTTGACATAACCAATTGGAGTAGATATGTAGCAATTACAATCAATTTGGATTTGAAATCCAAAGGTTTATGGAATTATATATTCTTAAAACTTAATTCTGAACTGGAAAATTTAGAAAGAAAAAAGTGAATTTTATCTTCCCAGCATAAGTGGACCGAAATTCGCAATCTTCAAAATGTAGATAAAGTTCTTTTCGAAGCTTGGAACCGTCTTCCAGAATCGTTCAATCTTTTAAAAATTATGCTTTTGAGCTACTGACAATTTTCGGATCCACATATTACTGTAAGCAAATCTTTTCACATATGAAATTAATAAAGAGTCAGTTAAGATGTAATCTTACTGACCTGAAACTAGAGTGCTGCCTTAAGTTAAAGATTATATATTCACCAAATATTGAAGTCTTATAGACCACTATACAGGAGCAATCGTCCCATTAAAAAATTATATTGTAATATACAGGCAACTACAATAGGTATCACAAACTAAATGACAGCCAACCTAACCTTATTTTCCATATAATAGTTAAGTTAGGGTGTTTTCCCACACACACCGGCAAAACCGTTGCCGGCGCCGGTAACGCCAATATACTACCCACTGAAGTTTTTCATACTAAACGTCATCGACTGTGCAGTTTTGCCATCGGACATGTGTGCTTTTATCATCATACGTTACCGCAGAAGAAAGTACCGAAGAGGCAAAAATAGACTGGACACATCCCCTGTTGACTGTTAGATACTAGGAAGGCAGTTATTACTTTGGAAAACTTAGAGAGGATGTCAAAATTCGTCAGTTACTTTCATACGAGAACAAGTATTTTGTATTTTCTCGTAGAATTATCATAACATATTATTAAGCACCAGGATACTATAATTAAAACAATGAGATGCCAGGTCGCCATCCGATTTGTAGTGATTAACCTATGCCCGACCTATCACGTATCACCCGACCGTATTACGTATCTATCCGTATCTATCCGTATCACCCGACCTATGCGACCATCTCTGGGCTAAGTGTGAAAAAAAAGTACCATTTCAGAGTTACTCTAAGATAAAATAAATATACAACTTGTAAAACGAAGTTTTTTCTTAGTTACGTATTACAACTTGAGATATATTATACAAAAATCAACGGCGCACTAGGCTTTGTCGTTCACTTAAACAATTTGTTGTTCAACTCAGGTGCGTACCCAGAATTTTTCTCGAAGGGCGGGGGCTTAGAATGTATTTTTTTTATAGGGGCAGGGACGGACCAGGACTTATATTCTGATCAGATCAAAAAGTCCAATTATATCTTCCAAATTCAATTAATGACCTAAAAAAATGGTTCTTGTTTCCAAAATGCAAGTGCTGACAAAAAAAGCAAAGGTTCTCACTTCTAAAATTCAACTAATTATAAAAAAGGTCCTCGCTTCCAAAATTCTCTTATGTCCTTTCTAAACCTCCAAAAGTACTATTTTCTTGTCTTTCCCCATGTCGGAAATTTGCCTTCTTGTTCTACCTTAATTCTTTCTTCCTAGCATTCCGTTATTATTTTTCTATTCTTTTCCCTTCTGACTTTTTCCTCATATTTACTGCCCTCACATCTCTTTATATCTTTTCATACTTAGAGATTAAAATATAATTTGCCGTTAATTAATCTCATTTTGTCGGGCTTAAAAATGTAATCTTTCAATTACTTGAAATCCCCCAATTTTTAATTTTTTGTTCTTTTCTCCAGCATTTTGTGTTGTTCATATTCATTTGAATGCTCACTTGTTGTAGTATTCTATTAGGTTTCAGGTTTTCAATAAATCGGTAAAAATTTAAACTAATATTTTAACTAGTGTCACCCAGATTTATTAAGTTCGTTTAAATAAGTATTACGGAAAAGTTAGAAGTAATAAATTTGTAAGGTAAAGAAGATTGATGAACCTGAGTGGGAAGAAAGTAGGTTATACCCAAATCTCTAAACTTTAGAGTAATGTGTGCAAGTTTAGAAAAGATAAACATCATTAGGTAAACACATAAACTAAACTATCAAGTTAACAACTGAAACCAAATAGAAAACAAGCATAAGTCACTAGAAATAGAACTAAAATATATTATAACAAAATATAGAGCAAATAAACAAAATGGAAACTAATTTCAATTTATTTTGTTAAAAAACTGTAATTACAATGCAACTAAAAGCAGCGCATCATGTAATTTAATTTATAAATTAATTAAATGTTTTGTCTTCTTTTTTACACCTAGCGGTAAATGTCGGCACTAAAAGAACTTACTGAAGTTGAACTAATCTGATAGAGTTGATTTTAGATTTCTTTAACTGTAATCTAGTTCAAACTAGTTCATTTTAAACGTTTTTCTTGGTGTTTACATAAGATTATTTGGTATTATCCGGTTTTCTCTGAATCGTCCCGATTCTCTAAAAGCTAAGGTTCCCTAAAAGATCTAAGTGTCCTGGTTCCTTATTCTGTATTACATTTTACAGCATGAAAAATGGAAAATCACGAAATGTGATAATATGACTATATTAAAAAAATAATAATAACATTATAAAAAAATGATGAGCAAAAGTGAAAATCTTATAATTGGATTATTTTATTTGTAATGTGGATGTGGAGTAGTCGTGTCCGTAGATACTAATGGAAGAGGAGGTTGTACGGGTTGCGGACAGCAATGAAAACTAATCAAATCAGCTGATAAGTTTTGAATAAGTTTTATTCTTCATCGGAGCTACAATAGGATAATAAATATAAGTGTATAACAATAGAATGTAGTGTAACTATAATAAATATGTAATATATATAACAGCATAAATGAGAGTCATGCTCATTTTTTGTTGTTACACTATTCTTTTACGGCTGCATTCTGGAATCGTCTTTTAATTATTACACCAATATCATCCATTGTTACTCATTTTTATTTTAAATTGGATATTACGGATTTTGCTTTTAGACCCCTTATATATACCACCCTCGAGTGGTGAGAAAAATTGGAACTATTTAAAACTTTTCTGTAAATAAAACGTCGAACGTACTTTTATAGATGGAATAATCACGTTAATACTAGTATAATTTATGAAATTGACCTTTAATTAGTATCTGGCTAATTAAATAAGTATGTGCGAAGAAAAATTAGAGTTCAAGTTACTGCCTAGTTTTTAAAATTACATATTAACTGTTTATTCAGTACATATCTGAATGTTGCTGTTTATATAGTTTGGGGTTATTCTTTCGGTTTTTTAGCCACTCAAGTATCACCAGCGATTGTTTCGCCTCTGCGACAAAATAAAATAAAAAATCCTAGTCAAAAAACCGATCTTTCACGCTCACCCTTATCACATCCAGCTTATTTTGGAATCATTAGGCTAACTACGTCGTGCACAAATGAATTTTTATTATTCTGTCCCTAAAGTGAAGTGTCGATGAACCACCACTGGTATCCACTAATTAAAGTATTAGTCAAAATTTTAATGTAAACCATTTGAATAACTTTTTATTGAGGAGTTTGCGAGGGCGGATTTATAAAGCGGATTACAAAAATATATAATCCCTCTAAGTCCATAACATTACACATAAAATAATTGTCAACACCCGTGAAGAGATAAGTTAATTTTGAATAAACACAGTCGTTGTGACGTTGTCAGTATGTGTGTATGTATATAATGTGTTTAGAGTTTTACAGGATTATGTTCCTTTTTTATTTCAAGCAAGCTTTTGTAATTTATTTATACAAATATTTCTTTACATAATTCACTCGTATATTAACTTTTTATAATATGGTTTAAAAAATTTAGAGAGAAAATATGACAGAATACACTTGGAGAAAATGTTAGAACATACATGTACATATATGGTATTAAATTAGGAAGGGAAAAATTGGCATGATATGGGTTACTGATGTCGCTAACCGTCAAAATACTTACTTCACCCTTGAAAGCAATTTTTTACTACATTCTGAAATATTTTTTAGTGTTCAAAACAATGACATGAAAAGATAAAAATATTTTTTGACTGTATTGAATGTTTAGAATTATTAATGATGTGTCTGGAGTTGTGTTGTATTTTTTTTTTTTTTTTTTTTATTTCCATGGAATAAAGTAATTTTACCAAACTTTGGACTGCAGTCTGGATGATATTCGTCAGAATATGTTCTTTATTTATGTTCTAGCTGACTATTTTCGATCATTCGAGCATTATCGAAGCTACAATAAAATGATAAGGTAAAAAATACAAATATGAAGATATAATTATGTAAACTAGGGTAAAAAATGTAAAAAACATAAAGACGTAAGTGATTGTATAGTAGAATAATTAAATATAAATAAAAGTTGGTCATTAAGTCAAAAATACCGTGGTAAAAACATGTCAGAGAATAATAAATGTCAAAGTTAACAGTCGTTTAAGCCTGTCATAACATTTGAATATGTCCGATGCCCGTTGTTAAAGTTAGTTTGAATATTTAAATTTTGGTCGGTAATAGCGATATATCAATTTTTGTTCCCCACCCTATTTCCCAGAGGGTTTGATCTAAAAATCTGAAATATTTCTGAATAATGTTCATTGATGTGACCCAGAATAATTCAACAAGACATTTTTGAATACATTCAACATTTTTGATAAGATTAGTTTTTCAAAAAATATAGATTTTTTGTATCTTGAAAAAGTTAATTATTTTTAAAAATATATTATATGGTATCAATAGAAAGCTATTAAGAGGATCCAGAACTGTACACGTAAGAAAATCACTGTAGTTGCAAATAATTCATAAAGAGTAACGAATTAAAAAAATATATATATAACAGAATCGATCACTTCTAGTAGTAGTATATATTATGTTTAAAATGGAGAATATATTCTTGACGAAAAATAATAGGTTATTTAAGTAAAAATTCTTGTATAATACTCGTCATAAAATTTATTTTCAAATGATTAGAGACGTTTCGATTGGATACCCAATCATCTTCAGTCTAACATTGAGCCAAGTTGTAAAAAAGATATGTCAAAAATTTCCACATTAAAATGTATGGTAAAATGTATGTATGTAGGACAGACTATCGGCCAGACAATGACGAATCGTTCCTGTCCATACCATACATTTTATGTGGAAATTTTTGACATTATATTTTTTTTACAACTTGACTCAATATTAGACTGAAGATGATTGAATACCCAATCGAAACGCCTCTAAGCATTTGAAAATAAATTTTATGACGAGTATTATACAAGAATTTTTACATAAATAACATTATTATTTTACATATATTTTTGTTAGATTTTGATGTATTTAGTAGTATGGGTAGAAACAGCAAAAGCGAAATTTTATAACATACTTAATAATGAGACAGATTTTACTCATGCTATTCAATCGAACAAAATCTAATAAAAATGCATGTAAAGATCATTCAATATTCGTTGATTATGTTGTATTATTTTTTCTAAATTTGTTACTCTTTATGAATTATTTATAAAAACAGTAATTTATTTGCGTGTTCAGTGTAGAACCCTCTTAAAACGTAAAATTAGGAATGAAAATTAGTTTTTAATTTATTTTTATTTTAAGAAGAGTTTTGCAAAAATTTGTCAAAAAAACACATCTTCCACACCCCTTTATCCAGGGAGGTCGTTAATTTAAAAATTCTGATTAATGCATATTAATGTGAACCGGGATAGTACAAGAGTAATTTTTGATTTGATAATTAATTCGAATATATATACCATATACATGTTACGGACAAAGACAACATTGATCGGTCAAAACTAACCTTTCCCGAAATGAATAGCCAATCTCGACTTCGTCCTGCCATTGTCAATTACCATTTTCGACGGCCAATGCAATATTTTGCGGACAATGACAGGCTTAAATAAAGTACTGTGTACCTAAAAACTAAGTAATTAGGTTAGGCTATGTTAGTAAAAATCTAGGATAGCAGAAGCCGAAAAGCTCCAAGTAATCTTAAAGGAGTTTGAGTAAAAAAAAAAAGAAAAATATTGATTTTTTTGTGCCGTTGAAAAAAATTTTTTTTTTTTTTAAATGTAATGTGTGGTAGCTCTTAAGACGTACATAGATAAAGGAACGGGAAGTAGTTTTTTATTTATTTTTCTTTTAATACAATTTTTTCCAAAAAAGTACTAAAATATTATCCCGCTCCCTTTGACCCTAAGGGGTTAAATTAAAAATCTGAAAAAATTCTAAGCAATGCATATTGCTATGAACCAGAAATGTACGAGAGGAATTTCCGATCCGATTTTGTTTTAAAAAAATATTACAGTATTTGTTATTGAATTATTTTTAATTTAAATTTTATTGTGGGGTATTAAATGGGAGCTCTTTAAGTGCAGATTAATGAACGGTAATTGATTTTTGAAATACATTTTATTTTGACTAAATTTTACCAAGTATTAAGATTTTCGTTTAATATCTTATCTAAAATTAAAAAAATATATTTGTATATACATGGATACATTTTGCTATGGGTAGAGAAGAGGTACGTAAATTTATTTTGCAAATATCGACTAGGAAAATAATAAATAACTGGCCGGTGGCTGGGATTCCATTTCCAGTAGAGAATCTGTTAATTTTTCATATAGTCGCAATATAAACAATATTTATTATGCTCTGCGTGACTAAAGATCGCTCGCAGTGTTGCCAGGTCAGGATTTGAATGATAATTTTGCAATTATACAAAAAAAAAAAAAAGGCGTTAAAATATTTATTATGGTATTATTAGAGATATATGACTTTTTTTTACACATATATATATATATATGACTTTTTTAACAAAAACTCTTTTAAGCTTACTTCGAGCATTTTGGCTTCTGCTGTCCTAGATTTTTACTAACTAAACCTTATCTAATTACCTAAATTGATCAATTTTTTTAATAGCATCATTTCCCAATATACCGTGCCAATGACGTCATTGATCGGTTAAAGACATGATGGTCCATTTTACGTGGCCAAACCTTATTCGTTCATTTTTAATATTCACCCACATTTTTTTATTACTTCCAACATAATTACAAAACCCTGAAATGAGTGAACTTTAACACTTCACATCAACTTTTATAATGACTTTGATTTTAGTGCAATTTGTCCCACACATCCAGTATTCGGACTTTTTTCCTCTTTACTTATTAACTACTAAACCCTGAAATGTGTAACAATTCACACTTCGCATCAATTTCTTCGTATCCATTAAGTTGTAGGCTACATAATATTGCTATGGCTTTTCTTAAAACCCTTTCACGTTCAAGATTAAAGATTAATTTGACACATAATTTTTTTCGCGTTGTATTTCCACTATATTTCAAAACATTATTAGCTGAAATTCACTCCGAAACAATATAAAAACCACGAAACAGAAAAACTAGATGTGTCACAATAATAACATTACCTTTTTGATCACGAACATAATATTATATATAAAAAACTTTATAAATCAAATCAAAAGATCTAATAAACTACACCTATATCTATTCAATACAAAACTTTTCTCCAAAGTTAAAAAACTTTTTTCTCGCCCCCTAAAATTCTGAAATTGAGTAAGCAATGTTGCCAAAACTTTTATCTGAGATTTCAAACGTACTGAGTGGTTTTCATATGAGTATTTTAGCATGTTCTATCTTATAAAGCAACAAGGAAAGCGTGAGAAAGGGAAACGAGAATTAGATTAGACTGTATGGTTGGTGGAGTTCTTGTACAAAAGCCGTTTTCATTATTATTGCCGAAAATTTCGGGTAACACATCGATGAACGGAGATGTATATGTAAAATGAAATTAGTAACTCCGATGTTTCTAAGGGTTTTAAATGAAAGTGACATTTGGGAATTCGAGTTGAAGAATGAGTGATATAGATAATTTGACATTATTAAACTGCTAGGGTTGGAACGAACTCGTAACGCGGTTGCGTGGTATTTATTATAGGTTTAAAGGTTGCTTTTAACTGTTATGGAAATTGTAAATAACATTTTAGTGAACTGTAAACTTTATAACGACATATAAATTTAAAAATTGATGTGAAGTGTGAATTTTTACACATTTCATGGTTCTGTAGATATTTAGTAGTGATATGTCGGATAACATAACAGCCACATCCGCTGATACGGATACGAATACGGATATGGAATATGTGCATCCTGATCCTCGGATACGGATACAGATTGCATTGCAGTATAAAAACGAAAAACCTTTCACCTTGACAGTCACATTTCTGATATTTAGCTGATTTTTACCGACCGCCAACATATATAAGGGAGTTATTGTGATCATAAAGACTGTATAATAACATCATCGACCTATAGCAGATAGACGAGTTAGATGGAGAAATTTTATTGACAGCCTATGCTATTTTTAGAGGCAGTCCAAAGTCACCCGATGATGGACAAGGCTTAATGATAATGATTGTGATCATACCGATTTTGACATTTCGAGATTACGATGGATCTTCACGAATTGAGGTCCCTACATAACGTTTTGACTATTTTTAGCATGATATCTGTCTGTCTGTCTATCTGTCTGTGTGTGTACACATGCAGAGCAAATTCGGCTAAAATGATTTTTATGAAACTTCATATTTAAGCCTTTGACACTAATAGCACGAATTGGTCAACTTTTGGTAAAAATCGGTTAACTAGAAATGGGGGTTTACTCCTGTCGATTTTAAGATTTTTGCGAAAATTTAACAAAAGAAAAATATTTAGAAATATTTATGTAACAAAAGTTGCTATAAAAGCAATAACTAACAACTTTTATTTGAGACATTTTTTGTTAAAACGAAAAATTTTCGATTTTTTTTTTTTTTTAAGTATCTATTTTTTCATTGTCATGATAAATAATATCTCTGTTAGAAAATATAAGGCCACGTTATTTCTACTCTGCTGCTAGAAAGTATTTTATACAAGTAGTTTGTGATGACGGTCGGTCCTGTGTTGGCCACAGCTGATTTTTTGATAGTTATTAATAAAATTTCTTTGATACAGCGAATTACCTACATTTACAATTACTAATCAGCAGAATAAATTTTATTGCCCCCGTCCGAAAATATGGTATACATTACTTTAAAAAATCAGTTGTGGCCACCACAGGACCGACCACCATCACAAAGTACTTATATAAAATACATTCTAGCAGCAGAGTACAAATAACTTGGCCTAATATTTTCTAACAGAGATATTATTTATCATAACCATGAAAACGTTACATATAAGTATGAAAAAATAGATACTTAGAAAAAATTTCGAAACATTTTTCAAAATCGTTTTATCAAAAAATGTCTCAAATAAAAGTTTTTGGTTATTGGTTTTATAGCAACTTTTGTTAAATACATTTTTTCGAAATATTTTTATGTTGTTAAATATTCGCAAAAATCTTAAAATCGACACGAGTAAATTTCTATGTATTTGTAGTCAACCAATTTTTACCAAGAGTTGATTAACTCGTGCCATTAATGTCAAAAGCTGAAATATGAAGTTTCATAAAAATCCTTTTAGCCAAATTTTCTCTGCAGGTGTACACTGACAACCAGACCGACAGACATCATGCTAAAAATAGTCAAAACGTTATATAGGGACCTCAATTCGTGGAGATCCACCGAAAACTCGAAAGGTCAAAATCGGTATGATCACAATACCTTCCGCATATATGTTGGAGGTCGGTAAAAATGTGGGATTAATGAAAGTAATATTATCTTGATCTTTATTTGTTTTCATTTCTAAATAAGTGGTTGCTAGGCAACTAATAAGCAAATAGCGCGCAAATATTTTTGCATATGTCAAAAGTAATTCACAGGAAAACAAAACACGTATTTTAGACAAATTAAAGTGACACCCGCTGTTCTAACATAATTGCGAATTTTGATCAAAAATATGTTGAATTGCAAGGAAGAAGTTCCAAATCGACTTAAATCACAACCGCCAAATAGTCCAGATTTTAATGTATTGGATCTTGGCTTTTCAATTCTATGCAATTTTTACCTTACAACATACAGCTTCACCGAATACAATCTACGAACTAATTGAATGCGCACAAAACGCATTTAATGCGTGTAACATACAAACCCTTGATATTGTTTTTCTAATATTGCAAACATGTCTAGAAGCAACCATGTTATCAAAAGGAGGGAATTCCTATAAGATTCCGCACATTAATGGGCAGAACTTCATCGTAAGGGATGGTTACAAACAACATTATCATGTTCCTTACAAGCTGTGGAGATAGTCACGTCCTTGTTAAATTAAAACTTTTGGTATTATTCTTTGTTTTACTAGATATTTGTATCTATTTCATAAATAAAATCATTCTTATTAATTAAAATTGTAAATGTATATCATATTTTCGGACGAAGGGAGTATTATTTTGTGATGAATTTGCTGTTTAACGTATAATCTGCAGAAGTGGCATGTTTTAGTAGATATATTACAACCCCAAGCAACTTCAGGAACATTCGTTAGAAACCAGGCCACATTTTGATGAAGAAATTTTGGCAAACAGGCCCTAGAAATAATATTTGTACGCGTCCACTAACCAGTGTCAACAAGCGCCGACAACAGGCATATTTAACTAATATAAGCACGGAAACAATCTTTCTACGTGTTTGTTCCTCCCATCAATGTATAATTGTTTTTTTTTTTAATTTTTAAATATCTTTAGGGTATATAGTTGGGGACAAAAATAATTTGACACATTTTTGGCAAAAATCTCGTAAACAACAATTTTGGAAATGAGTTTTCTATACGAAAAACATGTTAATTTATCCACGCATTAAGATTAATGTAATATCTCATTCAAAATTAAAAAATATGTATTATTTATTGTTAAATACATATTTGTTTCAATTTTTCCCGCTACTTTTTGAACTTTCTAGATCCAGCCGTTTGGCAACATTTTCTACTATACTTATAGACAGGCACATGAGTGTCGTTATAATAGTTTTTTGGTCATACCTACAAAATCCTAAAGAGGGCATTGTTGTTAACGAAACGATATTGTGAACAACATTCAAATTTACAATATCTTCTAACCAAATACGTTGTTCTTCGTAAGTTGCTTGAATTCTCTTTGGTAGGAAAGAGTAACAATAACATTGTTTTATTATATGTTTCATCCCTCCACAAAGATCATAAATTCTCTTAAAAACACCGTTCTTTGTTCATTTTTTCAAATTATCAAGCAATTGTTAAAAATGATTGGATACAGTTGTTTACTCAATACAAGTTCGCGTTCACGATAGTTACTGGAAATTTTAGTTTCCTTTGTGCTTCAATACTACCGCTAGCTTTCCATAAATTGGCTTGGCAGCATCAATTTTCAAGATAGCGGACAGAATTGGACTTAACAGATAGTTTTTTTTGAACTTTTGCTCTATAGAAGTGCTTTAAGGGTTTAATTTTTTAAGGGTCTAGCGATGCCCAAGGTGGTCCATGTACAGTGAGTTCATTAATTCCTGAGTGTTACATAACAATAAACAGTTAGTTTAAAAATATCAAAACTGTATTTCGTTTCACAGCTGAAAATTACAACTTTACAAAGAACCAATCTGATTACTTTGTTGACCCGAACTCACCCTAGGAACAACGATAATCTGTTGTAAACTCCATATCTGTTACTAACTCATTGGCGTGTAGAGAAAAACAGTGCTAATTTAAAAATTAATTGGTATAAGGTAATAAAAATCGAAACTATGTGTACATGGCCTTGGAAATAAGTTTGATAACTAAATGTTTCTGTTAAGTAATTCATGATGCTCAGGAATTAATGATCTCACTGTACTTATAAGGCGCTTTCCTGTTACCACTTTACTTAAGAAATCTAAGCTAAGCTAAGTTAATCTAAGTTGTAAGAGCATTCCATTTATAAGACACTGGCTAAGATAAACGAAAAAGTTTTTTTCTCCCCCCTTTCCCTTGCTAAGACATTTGACTAACTTCTTAGCTTAGCCAAGCATTTTAACTTGTAAAAGGAAAACAGATATTGTGTATGCGGTACCAGGGCAAGAAATGAATGGACAGGATTGTTGTCTAGCCAGACGATTCCATTGTTACTTCGTCAGTTAAATGATTTGAAAAAAAGAGTATAATACTCCGCCACGTCTTAGTCGCCATCCAAATTAAATGTAATAGGAGTATAATGAAAATAACACAGCACTATACTGAGAGTTTTATACAACAAGTTAGGGGTAGAATATTGTGGATAGGACCCGTAATAAGAATGCAGGATGGAATTATGAATTAGAGCTAGGATTGAGAATTAAATAATCTTCGATCAGTGGAAAGATGGAGCGATCTGTACCAACTATCTTCATATTGATTTGTTAAGTGCCAGACTTTTCCAAATATGTTGTATACCAAAATTCCAAAATACCAAAATAGTGTTTTGCTAGGTCTCCTCGCTACTTAGTGTTTTGTACCAACTATCTCCAACGAGTTTTCTTCCCGAGATTCTTAGGAAAAAGCTGCGGTATTCTTACATTACCGCTACGTACGCTCTAGTATTGTTCATTATAATGTTTTAACTGCTGTTTTATGATGTATTTGTACTAACGGAAAGATACGGACACTTTTCACCCGATTGATTTGAACAATTTAGATGTTTTGTGTCTACATCGGTTGACGTCGTCATACTCCAGCGACCATGTCACTCTACAATGTCATTCGACAAATATATATCTTAAAAGTTAAAATTAATTTGTATATTAAATTAAAATATCTCGAAAATGCCCACATGTTCTTACCAGATTATTGTTATTGTGAAAACAATTACTCAAGAATAAATGCATTTTCATAAAAAAGTTTTAATTTTGTTATTACTTCTTCTGCGAACCTTTAAGAAATGAGTAACTACTAATATTTAAATTAGACGTAAGAGATATTGGTAAGTGAATTTTCTACAAAAAGAAAAAAACATTTTCATAATTAAAAAATTTACCCAAAAATTGTTGTCACTTATAAGATACCTACGACACCTTAAAATGTATGAATATCAATATGTCTTCATCGTCTTACATCTCTTACATCGATAATACATCTTTAATCGAAATGACAGATCTCGCGACAATGACATGTCTGGTGACCTCAACTGCAGTGAAAACAGATTATCGAAAAATACTGGACGTGTTTAGTGAACGCAACTGTTGAGTAACAGCTTAAATCTGTTTACTTGGTGATTAAAGTGAACTTTTGCAAGTACGCTAAAAGAACAGCAAGCGAAAATTTGCTGACTGATAGTTTGTCATTTGTCACTATGATTGAGTTTACTGTAAAGAAAAAGCAAAATGTGTCGTTTGTAAAATTGGTAAGCTGCTTCTAATAAGCGTAAAGTCAGCGTACTATTGCAGTCAACATACTCAACAGTTGTGTTTGCTAAACGTATCCATTGTTGTGTGACATGGTCGCGAGGTTGTACTTGTGACCAAGTCGACCTGATTTAAGTCCATTCTACATTATACTTTTTTGGACAAAGATCTACAAATTTTTAGCGTAGTACTGATGTAAAAAGTATAATGTGAAACACAATACTTCCTTCCAACTTTCGATACTACATTACAAGCTACACTATTTTCAAAACTACCTTCTGTCAAATTTTTGGGTTACAGTTGTATACTTCTCAGTCGTACCAACTACCAACTTTTTAGTTTTTGTTTACAACTTAATTTTTAGAAGTTTATTAAGTTGATAAGTAGTTTATTTAGAACATATAATTAAATATAAGCTTAGCACAATTAAACAATATTTATACATTGGTTACTAGAATTGGTTCTATAACCAAACTGTTGTCTGTCGCCTGAACCTAGAATTTTTTAAGTTGGCAGTGAAGAATAGCACAAAGTAATAAAAGATGGAAGGTATCGCTGTCTCTTATTTTTTCCCCCCACTATATTCTGTAGTATCAAAAGTTGAAATGATGTCAGAGTTGGATAGTATTGCAAAAAGTATAATGTAGAACGGACTTTTGACATGACAAATTTCGGAACTGTGTCGATACCAATTATCCAAACTTTGCAAGATATTGCTACACTAGTTTTTATTATTTGCTTTCGCTGCTGCTTATCATTTTTCCATTCATTACATTAAAATGTGACTTTTATACATTCAAAACACTTCTGAAACAGTGTTACATATTTCAAATTCCCGTCTCAAAATACCGCAAAATTATCACGTTCCATTTAAATGAAAAACTTATCGTTCCACAATGTATTCAAAAAAAGGTCTGAAATAACTCAACATTTCACTGTATAGCATGGCCAATAAATTTACTGCATAAAAATATATTCAAATTTTTACAATCAATTGTAAAAAAATGGCATATAAACGCGTGTTGCATACAGAGTCGTATTAATAATTATTCAGAAATAGCACATTCACATATCGCTTTAGTTTTATGCAAATCCCAGAGTTGTAGTTGAATTAGATTACTAGCTCACGCTTCGTATCGTTGCCCACCAGTGACGTACGTTACTTACAAGTTAATACGACGTAAACACACATAGTCGCACATCAATCTACAGAAGGGGTGGCAAACATGTTAAATTACACGAGAGAACATTTTGTTGGCATGCAGGCGATTTAAAAACGAAATTACTTTTATCCTAATTTACATAATATTGGTACATGGAATTAAGAAAAGACATACTGGGGAATATTATTAATTTAAATAGCAAATCGAAGGGAAAAAATAGCAAATAAACTATATTGGATGATATCAAAAGCTACCAATAAGAAATTTCAAGCTTTTAGGAGCTACAGACGCATCCTCAGAATCTCCTTAGTCGACCGAGTTAGCGACTAACGACGTGCCCAACATGAGGTCATGCAGACCATAAAGAAAAGGAAACTAGAATATCTTGGACATGTGACGAGAAACGAACACATCTATGATATATGATACTAAAGAAATTTAGATATCTTAAAGAAAATCTAGTATCTCTTAAAATATAGGAGTTATTCGAGGTGCGGCGTTTCAAACAAACCGCCTGTATATAGAGTATATACCTAAATAATCAATTTAGCTGTTTTGAATACACTGTTTATTCTAGAAACACAATATTTCCATTGTAGATAAAAGTTTCATCAGGTGTTGAAATTACAATAACCTAAATAATGCAAGGTACTGGGCAACAAGTTATAAACTATTTACCTATTAGTCTGTAATACACTATGATTAAATAAATATCTTTTATTTAAATATGAAATAAATATTTTAAAATATGTTGTACAGATCCTTGTATTATTTAGGTTATTATAATTTCAGCACTTGATGATACCAGTTAACTACTGGCGCGAATTATTGTTTTTAGAATAAATACATTAAGTCCAAAACAGAAGAATCAATATTATTTACTCTAGATATTACTTAGGGAAAGTTTGAAAGGAAAAGACCAAGAGTGGAATGGCATGATGATACCCAACTTTCGAAACAGATATTATTTATTAAATTCAGAACAGCGTATTTTATTTTATTTAATATTGACACGTGGAATTAAAAAGATACTGCGAAATAGTAAATGAATTAGTCATATTGGACTTTGACAGAAGCTACAGAAAAGAGTCCAATCTTGTGAAATGTGGATCTACGGGCATACTCTGGCTCGATAGAGTCGGCAACGATGAAACCACCAGGAGAATGTGGCCAACCTGAAACCTTAAAGCAAAGGAAACTAAAATACCTTATAAATACCTGTAATAAAGAACTACACAAGTATCGTGTTCTACAGAATATGATGAAAAAAGTTTCAAAGAGAAAAAGACTTGGAAAACCTAGAATCTCTTGGTTCGCTAAATTGAGGATATGGTTTCAATTAACATTCACAGAACTATTTCGGGCAGTAGCGATCTAGGTGTATTTTGCACTGATTATAGCCAACGTTTAGAACGAATGAGGTATGTGAAGAAAAACGCCAGCCCAGATCTCAAAGCCGCCATGTTCGTATCAGCTACTCGTGTACAAACATTCAAAAACCGCCCCCATAAAGAAAAAACATCATTCCAAAATTAAGTGATGAGTAAAAACTGGGAATCGTCATTCTAAAATCAAGTGATTAACAAAAGAGCAATGGGCCCGAAATATCGTGCTCTAGACCAGCACATCTTTTTTTTGAATTACCTTTTATATTTTAGATTTAGAAGGTCACCTACTTGGTATACATGCAAAGTAGCAGCTGAAAATGAATTTCATTATGCAATTCCGTACACTCTAGACAAAACATGGAAGGCTGAAATTACAAGTAGAAAAGCCATATCAAAGCGAAATTTGAAAGTCGGTGACTAGCAGGATAAGATTAGATGGCGGCTAAAAAACGTAGAGCGCTGAAATACGCTTTAAAAATATGCTATACAGCATAATAAAAAGTGGATAGAACTTATAAGAGCGTATATTATTGATCAAAATGAAAAACAAAATAATGTGGAGTCAAAATAATTTAAGATATTTTATTTTAGAATATTTACTGGTGTTCCACATGTCTTTCTTTCATCTCAACACAGGCTTTATGAAGATTGCTCTGATAAATAATAAAAACAATAATACTAAAAGATACTGGAAGTATGATAACAGATCTTATTTTTATTTAAACATAAAGGTGAGTTACATTTTAGACAGTTTATTCTAGAATAAGATATTGTACGAGGAAAAGTCAGTAATTAGGTCACAAACCGATGTTGCAAAGCTGAAAATAGCAGTGAGCTATTTTGAAAAGTTTCGTTAGGTGGCAGCACAATCCAGCTTGATAACACTTAAGTGACAGTTGCCGTGTGCGTGCGCAGGCAAAGTGAAAATGGCGATCGTGCTCGAAGAGTATACTGCGGAAGAGCAGCGTGCTGTTGTATTTTCTTGTAAGTAAAAGGACTTCCTTCAAAGGATATCCATAAAGAAATGTATCCTCTTTACAGTTTGGTGCGTAAAGCAGTATACAACTCGGTCGAGATATTCTCTCAAGGGCGCTTAAAAGTTGTTGACGAACATCGAACTGGGCGCCACGTTCAGATGGCGAATAATGCAACAATTCGACGGGTGGACGAGATGGTTCGAGCTAACAAGCGGGTTACAATAGACAGCGCAGCAACTGTAATAGGATGTTCTCATGGTTTGGCCTACAAAAAAGCCTCTTGGCGGAAACGTTTCGCGGGTGATAACGATGTTGAACGAAAGGTATGCTCGTGACTGAGACGCAGCCCAGACTTTTATACAGCAGGCATTGGAGCATTGATAAAGCGATGGGATAAGTGTATTAATGTTTGTGTTGATAAATAAAACTTGTTTTTGGCTAAGTATTTCTTTGAGTACTTTTTTAATAGCCTTTTGTGACTTAATTACTGACTTTCTTTTACACATATTTAGTATCTTTGTTTCTATCAATATACATCATTTACCAATGGAAATGTCAACGTGGCACGTCGTCTTAAAATACTTAATACATTTATTTACATCAACAGCTACGTGAATTTGGTCTTTTTACCTAACCTATCGATCAGCGAGCGACCTAGGTCCGTCCTAACTCCCGGAATGGAACGCAATTTGCAAAGTAACAATTCTAAAATAAAACACGTAAATATGATAACACACACTGTTTTGTTTAATAGATAGCGCAATGCTGAAATTATCTCCTATCTTTGAAACATATACTTTGGGGACCCATGTTGAGTAAAGAGTTTACTTCACATTTTGGTCAATAGGTACAATACGCTCTTAAAATGTCCGTCCATTTATTATAACTCCCTGTATATACCCTAAACTCATATTTATATTAATATCAGTGGCATGTAAAGAACATTATACTAATGATCTAATTTAATTGACTGAGAGGGTGAGTAAATTAATAAACTAATCACAAAGCAAAGTCCACTCAAGTCCACAAACTTAATCGCATTATCAAATTATGAAATAATAGAGTTAAATTGATGTAATGTACATCACTGGTATGTTTGGTATTCTATTTGTTATGCAATAGTAACATACTATAACGTTAGGAGGCGTTCACCAGGTTCAGTTAAGACAATTACTGCATTGTGGAGAGGAACGCCGCCATTGTTGTATCAATCGTCACGTATTCCCTGATTCAATAATTTGTTTAAACTGAAGAACTCAGCAAACTCTTCAATTACTGGACCTGAAACAAAAAAAAAGCAATTAGTGTTATCTTGTATTTGGAAAGAGAAAGTCTTTTAGCAGAGAAATAATTAAAAATGATTTTATTAAATGATAGAATTGTGGCAAGTATTACATTTTTTTGTGGAACGTAATATTATTTTTTTACTCTGTATTTCAATGTGTTGCTATATCCTTTTATACTAAGATAAAAAAAATGTATGTCTAGCTTATTTTGTTGGGCTGTGTCAACAGCAGTGGCGGCTCGTGGAAACCTGTAATGGTGATGCTACAGCCAATGACTTAGTTTCAAACTTAGCCTCCCTCTCCCGTAAATTGATACTCAGCAACACAAATATATATAAATTTTAAAACATGCGCCTCAAAATTTCTAGACCCTTCCCTCCGGGACCACAGGGTCTGTGGTGCACTAGCTAAGGCACTGGCTGCAATAAGACGTTAGTTAGTTAGTTATTTAAAATTTTCGGCGCACATCAACAAAGGCTATTGCGCCTAACGCAGCCCATTCGAATAACTACACTACATATTAAAAATAATAAGTTAAGCAATAAATAAATAAATAAACTCAATAAAATTACGCATACCCAATAAAAGAAATCTTGCACAGACAAACACAAATAAATAGGATATAAGGTCTGTTCGAAAAATTTAACAAACTCAGGGTTATGGTAAGAGGCTGCAAAGGGGCCAATTACCATCGAATACCACAGTCTGTGAATAGAACACATTAAAATTAGGTGCAAGACTTCACAAATAAAACAGTAAGTACTCGGTTGTCACCTAAAGCAACTGACAGGTCATAGCATAGGCTTAACCTCTTCCTGACATCCTCGAACTGTACACATTCAGTTAAAATGTATAACACAGACATATCTGTATTACACGTCGCACACAGAGGGGAGAATTCACCTCGAAGGAGATGTCCATGGGTGGTCTATACGGAGGCGTGTGATGACGGTTTCCTCCCTGCGGTTACGGTTACGAACCCAATGGCTTAACGTCTCCTTTAATCTGTCTTAACTTAACATTCTGTATGCTGCTCCACTCATGCTGCCACATGGCTAAAACCAGATGTTTCAGATGACTCTTTTCGTCATCTGGAAATATGAAATTCACGTCAAACATAGGTCTGTGGGAGGCGGATTTTGCAACTATATCAGCCGCTTCGTTGCCTTTAATACCAACATGTCCCGGTGTCCAAAACAGTTTTACCCTCATATTCTGAGCATTCAGATTGTGAATTAGCAACCGGATCTTTATTATAAGAGGATGCACTGGATCTAGATCTTGGATACTCTTCAGAGCGCTCAGCGAGTCCGTCAAGATAACACGTGATCGACTTTGCTCTGACGCAACAAAACACAGGGCCTTGAATACAGCGTACAGATCAGCAGTGTACACACTCGTTATTGAGTGCAGATGGTACTGAAACTATTGGCGTGGATTGAAAACAACGAACGCATAACCAGAAGCTTAATTAAGATTTTCTTTTGGGAAATAAAATCAGTTCATTAAGATGGATATAAAATGTTTTAGCTAGAAATACGTTTACAAATAAAATCATATAAAATACAGAAGTATTACATTTTATGATTTGATATGTATTAGTCAAGTATGTAGAAATAACTTTTACGTGCTGTACAGAACATGCCATATCCTGCATTCTTATTTTCCATTTGTTATATCAATCTTTTGTTCTTGAAATTCTTTAAAAATTATAATTTTAAAAGAATTTGAATTACATTATTTTTTGAATGCTCACAACACTATGAATAATAATGAAATGAAATATCTGTAGTCAAACGTCCACTTCGCAAGCTTTTAGCTGCAAACGCCTGCAGCTCTGAAAATAGGTTACTCCCACTCAATGCCAATCGCCGCAATACAATAATAAATGGAACTGGCATTGCCAGTAGCGGCTCTAGGACTAAGCAACTGGAGGGCAATCAAAGATTAAATAATAATAAAAACAAAAACAAAAGTTTACCAGTTATACAGTTTTGCTTACATATATTCAGATAGGACTAAGCAACTGGAGGGCAATCAAAGATTAAATAATAATAAAAACAAAAACAAAAGCTTACCAGTTATACAGTTTTGCTTACATATATTCAGATCAACCATGTAACATTTATTGGGCTGTGTAGACGCAAATAGCTTATGAAACAGTGGATCAAATATTTCAACCGGCTATACAACAAAACTTTATACAATTTCATAATTTATTAATTATACACCGATTTTTATCGATCGTTTCATTATCTTTACAATCGAGGTACTAAATGCCCAATCAAACTTATTTCGTATATCGGTTTTTGCTAAAATATTTAATTTCACATAGCTTTTAATATGCTATGCACTGCGCTAAGTATGGTTATGTTTTTAACCTTTTCACGTAAATGTCAACGATTAAATCAACGATACCTTTTAGACCCATTCTTTATCAATAACAATATCATTAAAAATTAAACAAGCGAAACAGAAAAAAGCATTTTTTTCATGCATATTTTTATTAAATTACCTTTTAACTTCTTTATTTTTAATTTTATTTATAGGTGGCATATTAATTATAGGTTATGGCCTACCATTGTTTTTGAATAAAAGTTATTCTTCGAATGTTCTATTCTTCAAAGCCTTTCTAGTATTCAAAATAGGTAAAACTATATCAATTTTATCCATATTTAGATATTATTCTTTTATAACTGTGTTACAATAATAGCAAACTAAAAATGTAAATGCTGTGAAGTTATTCTCATTTCAATAAATGGCGCAATTCAATAATTACATTACCTGTCGTGGCATAGTGTATCTCATTTCATTTTTTGGGCAATGTCCTAATGGAGAGTGTAGCGCACGATGTTACACCGCACGATGCTACGCAAGGAGAGTTTTCATACAGATGTCGGCAGTCTCTTAGGGCAAAATAGTTGAATAAAAAATGAGAGCGCTGCGGTGTGAACTCAATTGCGCGAATTCAAATTGAACAGAGCGAATAAAAATAAACAAGATTTTAGTTTTAAAGATTTAAATTAAAAATGAAATAAAATCTTAATACCTTAAAATAAAATTTTAATATGTAACATTTAGGCCCGGTTTTTCCACCTTCAGATAAACTTCCAGGTAACTATCTGACAGATAAGGGTATTTGTAACTTCATCTGCTGAGTAAATGTCATCCCTTTTTTCTATACAAATGTATCTATCGGATAGTTATCTAACAGATAATGAGACTGACGTATTGGATTCACTGACTGGTATTGACATTTATTCAGCAGATGAAGTTACAAAAAACCTTATCTGTCAGATAGTTACCTGGAACTTTATCTGAAGGTGGAAAGACCGGGCCTTAAAGATATAAAAATAGTATTATTTCTTGGGGGGCATTGCTTATTTGCCCTTACATAAAGGCGCCCTTCTCAATGCATACAGCACACTAGAGTGAGAAAGTGAAATAATAAGCTTCTATAAATTTCATTTAATTTTGGGGGTGCTGCAAATCTGGCGGTGTATAAAATGTTCATTATTCATTGATGAGCACGCATGCGCGTCTCGTTATTCACTACGTGCAATATTGGCAGCTTTATGAATTTGTAGTTGGACATATAATGCATTTATTATTTAATGGTCGTTGATAAAAAAGTGTAGAAAAACATCTAGTCAACATATACTCATATTCTATATTTTTACATCTTGCGGAAGAACGTCTTTGAATTATTATGTAGCGTATGATCCGTTATTATTGTCTATTTAAAATAGCATGAGTTTGAAAAAGACGTTAGAACGCGGGAAACAAGTAGACAAAATTATGGTTGAGTGCAGTCCGATGATGATGGATGGTATTTAAATTTGTAGACGTAACTAATAAATATAATGACAACTGTTAAAAACTGAAATGATATTTGTTACTTGGACTGTTCTCTGTATTTGTCCCTATCTATCATGGTGCTCTTTTTTGTGAACTATAAAAGCCGTTACCGGTCAGAACATGTGTGCCAAGGACATTTGGCGTCGATCAACACTTTCAGGGACAAATGCATGAAAATCTCAACACCAAGCTAGAATACTAGGAAAAATATAAAGGAACAACAAAATATATACTTAGAAACCCAACAAGTTGCACTACAAGATATACTCTCTTCCCTTCCAACCATTTCTTCACCCCTCTTCCTGTCTCCCTTCCTTCCTCCCCATTTCTAGGTAACCTCATCCCCCTTCCTTCCATTTCTCCCCTTCTGCTTCTCACCGGGTCTCCTCCTTCTTTCCTTTTCCCCTTCCTGTTATCCTTCTCCAATCTCCATCCTTCTTGCCTCTAATTCTCTCGCCCACCTCTCCCCCTTCCATCTTCCTGCAACAGGTCTAATGTGCTCCCCGACCATACTGTCATCTCTCTATACCTCTTCGCGAGGTGCTCTATATCTTCCTCCTCCTTATAAAATAAAATATAATAAATCAAAGATGAGCGAGAGAACTGGAAGCAAGAAGGAAGGAGATCGGAGAGGGAAACCAGAAGGAGAACAGGAAGAAGGACAGGGACATTGGAGCAAGAAGATAGAAAAAAGAAAAAACATTGTTAAATGTACTGGATTGTTATGTATTTATTGTTTATTTATTGTTTTATTTTTTGTAATGGTTAATACCCTGAACGCCGCAAGACCTAGGGAATAAAGAATATATATATACACTACAAGATATACTCAGCACGACAATATAGCGACAAATGATTTCACCAAAAATTAGGTTATTTGCAAGATAAAAGATGCTTTTGCTTTACATTAAGGGCCGGTCTTTCCACCTTCAGATAAAGTGGCTGGTAACGTTATCTGACGGATAAAAACAATAAAGTGTCTTTCCACCTTCAGATAAAGTTATGCCTACGAATAAACTATGCTATCTGGTAGATAAGTTATTCGGTAGTCAAAGTAGCGAATAAGTAACAAATAAGTGCTGACACTGTCAAAAAGTTAGAAATTAAATGATTTCTTGGAACAATAAATTGCAAAATGGACTTGAAAAAATATAATTTGTTTGAATTTTATTATTTGTAGAAATAATGCTTTAACTCCAAAATAACAGTGCAACAGTCCACGGTGAAAAAAAAATATATATATATATGAAAAAAGTATCTCGTGCAATATCCAGCTTATGGCATGTCTGATTTCATCTGTATGCCTTGTACGGAAAATTAAATACACAAAATTCAACGAGTATTTTACGAAATTGCCCGCTATCCACGAGTGGTTGCAGCCTGGGATGAAATGATAGTGATATTGCTTTCTTCTGTGAAAAAAAAAATCTGAAGTAAATGGTGTCGGGAAGGATATTTTATATTAAACATTAGCCGGGATCCACACCTTACAATACCGTGTTTAATAATTCTAATATTCGCTTCGAATTTGAGCAATAAGATTATAATTGGTATAGTAGCAAGTGCAGTATTACGCAACTTTAATGTTACAAGAGTGGATTATGAAGAACCACCCACAAAAGATCAGTACTGTGTCGGTGACGTACCGGGAGAAACTGATTACTCAGAAAAAATTAAAATGAAAGAATACTCCGTGATTTACTTATCTTATTTTCAAATTTATTATAACTTATTTTGTATTTACATCAATCATAATAAAATTAAAAAATTAAATAAATGTAGAACAATTATTATTAATATCTACTATCTATTTTTTATTCCCCCAATTTTATTACATGCTTACGACATTAATAATTGCTAAAATATTGTACAACGCATACATAAATTTAATTTTGTTAATGACAATAACAAAAAAAAAACTGCTCGACAGCTGTCAGTTTACCAATTTATTTATTTATTTCCATAGAGAAACAAAAAAAAAAAAATCTTTCTTAACGCCTATTTCAGTTACACATTCAGTGTTACCAATCTGAGGATTCAATATGTCAGTCTTATTATCCGTCAGATAACTATCTGACAGATAAATATGAATTGAAAGACGGGATGACATTTATCCAACAGATAAAGTATCAGATAACTTTATCTATCAGATAGTTACCCAGAAGTTTATCAAAAGGTGGAAAGACCGGCCCTAAGTGTCATAAATGCTAAATAGAAGCAAACAAACTCGTCATTTTCTTTTCAGTCACTCAAGTGCTGAAATATATTTCTCTAAACTCTAAATTACAGCCAACAACAAACTTTATGACGTTAGCTTCTATAAAGGTTCAAATATGGTATTGTAATTCATGTAGCTGAATGATTTTGTCGTGATTTAAATATGTTGTTGTAATTGAATAAAATCTGTCGTTCATTTCTCTTTTCTGTTGTACTTAATATCTAATCTGTTGTTAATAAATCTTGGGCCGAAAAATGGTTCCCAATACCCTGTAGGGCCTACAGTAACATCATTGACTTGCAGTCAATAGCAGATAGACGAGTTAAATGGAAAAGTTTTATTGACAGCAAGTGCTCTCTTTATAGACAGTCCAATATCACTCAATGATGGACAAGGCTTGATGAATCTATGCTTATAAAACTGTTTAAAAATCTATTGTTTTAAAGTAGCTTATATTACTAAAATATAAAAGCGTTTAAAATTAACTTTGTCAATATTTAGAATTATCAAATTATTTGTACTAAACTGCTCCTTTATATGTTAAATATGATGTTTGTAGAAAATTTGCGCAATTCGTGTTTGAGTTTGTGGAAAAGTAAACTTACTGACATCTGCGAGCAGTTAGACAGACGGAAATTGATGGATTTAAGGTTCAAGAAATCATTATTAATTGTTTATCTTTAAAACTTTCATACTACACTTGGGATTCCATAAATCTTCAAAATTAATTGAAATGGAGTAGTAGTAGGAAATGTTTTAAATGACGGAGCCAAATAAAGAACGAATTCTTATGAATTTTGATTATTAAACTAATTGTTCTAATAATGTGATTATTAGCCTACAATTATAAAGAAAAAAAAGGTATAGTAGTGCAAAGTTGGTTAATTTATAATACAGTATCCATTTTATAAGAAAAAATCAATAAGAAAAGCATTTTTCTTTCTTTTTTTTTCTATCAGTGCTTCTCGAAATACGTTTAGCAATTTAACTTTATTGGCAACACATCTATTAGGAACACTTTCTTTTAACAACGAGATTTATATAAAATTGATGTAAAATTGAATTGCATTTTCTCAATTATTTTGTGATGTAAGTCTATGACTTCTTTATATCGTCGAATTCAAAATTAAATAATTTATCCAAAATAAACAAAAAAGTGTGTATTATCAGTTAAAATAAAAAAGATACACAGTATTTTGAGCAATATTTAAAAAAATTGATGTGAAGTGTGAATTTTCACATATTTCAGGGTTTCGCAGGTATTTATTAACTGTGTGATGATTATTTGGGATGTCAAAACAAATTTTATGTCAAAATATTTTTTTATGAATTTTAATTCGAATGCCTAATACCATTATTTAAGTTTCTAAATATGTGCAGTATTTTTTTTTTATATATATATATATATAGCAAGGTTCATTAAGATTTTGAAAATTGCGCCTATGGCTTCCATTGGTTGCTTAAATCATAAGCCTCGCCCTCTGATACCTTCAAATATAGAATTAAATTATAATTTCAACACTTCCCACTGGTTATTAAATTTACGCTTTTAAAAATTAAATGCAACATTTACCAAAATATAACTAGAATTTTGATAAAATAATTTAAGCAAAATAAAAATGCAAAAAAAAAAACTGAAAAAATAAAAATTGACGGGATTCGAACACAGTTTCTTACAGTAGTTTCAACTCACTAAGCGAGAACGCTACCACTGTGCTATACAGGATCACTCGTTTACTACGTTAAATAGCGGATTAAATATATTACATATTTTACTTAAAAATACAAAAAATGCGTTATTTTCCGAAAACATAATCTGATCAAAAATTCCTGTTGTACTATTCCGGTTCACACCAATGTACATTACTGAGAATTTTTTCAGATTTTTAGTTTAAACCATCTGGGCTACAGGGTGTGGGACAAAATTTTTTTTACACAATTTTGGCAAAAGTCGCCTCAAAATAATTACTTTTGCAAAAATAAAATTTTGATCGTTAATCCACGTACCAAGGGCTTTCATTTGATACCCTACACAGAATTGTAAAAAAATATATTTTTTTTCGATGAGCATATATTTGTTTATATTTTTAGGGGGATATGTTTTTTAGATGTTTTAGTATTTTTCCTATGTGCGGGTCGAAGAGTTGTATAAGCATGCCAAATTTCAACTCTCTAGGTTTAGCCGTTTGGCTATAATTTTTACCGAACAGACAGACAGACAGACAGACAGACGACAAAATGACGGTATAAGGGTTTTTTGGTCATACCTACAAAACCCTAAAAATGCTTTAGACCTTTGTTTTTCCATTGGATTGTAACATCTGTCTTTGGCACACATTTCCAGAATTTTTCGAGCCATTTCGTATCCCGTATTGGAAGTCGATTTCTAAAGTAAGAAAGTGTGTTCTTCAAACGCTATTTTAGGTCCCAAACGTCAGCTGAATACAAGAACAAACTTTTTCATATGATAATAATAACGAGGTTCCATCGGCAAGGTGGCGCATAAGGCAGCAAAGATTTAATTCTAGACCTCCAACAGTATATGAAACTCATTGAACAGCGTGGATCCGGTTTAGGACAATTCGCCGCAAGCATTTCTCCATGACCAACTCGCCGCAAGGCCATCTCACTACCTGGCCAATTCGCAGCGCGTTCATTTGATCACGGTGGTTGTTTGTTCCTAATTTTATGCACACATGCAACTAAGTTAAAAAATGTTATTACATTGAAAATTACACGTTTTAAAGAAAAATACAATGAAGTTTATATTCATATTTTATATGCATAAGAACATATAACATATTTTATTACTAACTCTAAAAGGCTATAAAAACAAATAATAAACTTAATTATAATAACCTAATCCAACCTATGGATCTTCCGACTGAAACAGATTTGTAATTCGTTAGAAACAAGTTCAAATAGTAGAAACAAACAACCACCTCGATCGATTGAACGTGGAGTGTTTGACTCAGCGGCGAGATGGCCTGCCGACCAATCGGTCGTGGCATGTCGGTCATGGCGAGTTAGCCATGACGAGTTGTCTCATTCCAGCGTCGGTCCGACTAGGGATGTGAATAATGAATTCAGGTATAAATTCTTTGTATCTGTATGGGTATCTTTTCGTAATATCGATACCGCTATTGATATCAGAAAAGATGTATCTATACTATATGGTAAAATTGATGAGAAGTGTGAATTTTCACACATTTCAGGGTTTCGCAAGTATTTAGTAAGTGAATGATGATTATTTGCGATGCCAAAACAAATTTTATGTTAAAATATATATTTTTTTTTGTTAATTTTAATTCGAATGCCTAATACCATTATTTACGTTTCTAAATATGTGCAGTATTTTTTTTATATAGTAAAGTTCATTAAGATTTTTAAAATTGCGTCTATGGCTTCCATTGGTTGTTTTAAGTCATAACTCCGTCCCTCTGATTTCGTGTATTCAATTTCAACAATACCCACTGGTTATTAAATTTACGTTTTTAAAAATTAAATGCAGCATTTGCCCAAATATAATTAGAATTTTGAAAATATAATCAAACAAAATGCAAAAAAAAAAAACAGAACAAATAAAACTGTCTCGAGACCGGAACCCTAATTTGCAAATTAGAGCACGAGAGCGCTAACCATTACACCATGAAAGCATGCTGGTTTACTTTGTTACATAAGTTATTAAATATTTTACATGGTCAAGCAAAAAACACAAAAAATGCGTTATTTTCCGAAAACATAATCTGATCAAAAATTCCTGTTGTATTATTCCGGTTCACACAAATGTACATTACTTAGAATATTTTCCGATTTTTAGTTTAAACCATCTGGGCTACAGGGTGTGGGACAAAATTTCAGACAGACAGACAAAGAGACGATAAAATGACGGTATAAGGGTTTTTTGGTCATACCTACAAAACCCTAAAAAGATTGTGCAGTCAGTGCTGGGGTATTGAAGGTATCGATAGTTTCTATTATATATCAATATCATTTCGTAATATAGTAAAGGAGAATTTCACACAGTTTTATGTAAGATGTCAAGAACGTATTTCTGCTTCTTACTGTTACGTACGTTCATAGTTTTTGTCTTTTTTGTTATATTATAATATGGTATCTTCAATGTATGTCCCTTTGTATACACCCGCGGACATCAGCACTGGGCGGTCGCTAATGGTGTAGTGGAAGAGGTTCCACGTGTATTTCTGGACATAGCTTCTTAAAAACTTTTCAACTCGGTAATTTTAATATCAAAATAGATTATTTAAACATACTGTAGTTTATATTTCATTTGTTCGCCCAAGTGTATGACTGTCAGCTCTTTGTTAAAGTATTCGTAATTCAATTTCTTTTAAATTTACACTACAACCAGCTCCATTCAACTTGGTAAACATAGAATACACCAGTGAAGGTTGACCATGCATTTCAGTTACACTCAGAATTTTAAAATTGAATTTTGTTGTTTATTAAACGTTATAGGTCAGTTGTTTATTATTTACTCACAATTATCAAAATATTTTCAAAAATTACTTTCGTATTATATTTCCCCTAATCTTTCTAAAAGTTTTATTCAAAGAATATTTGCATTTAATATGACAAAATTTACAAAAAAATAATCTTTTTTAGGTTATCACACATATATTGTCTTGTCAAATTATTCTCCCACCACTAGATGGAAGCCAAGCGTGTTAAGTGAAACAAATTGTATCTATTTCTCTATTTCTAGCTTTGTTTGTGAACAAATGATATGCTATATTCAAAAATGGAAATTTTATTGCTATAGTTCTCTTCCATTGAACCATATGCTTTAATTAACCGTCATCTGTCAACTAAAGTCTCCTTTACTATATCTGTATATGATTTCAATCAAGTATCAATATTTCATAATACCGATTAAAGTAATAGAAAATAAATTAAAAAAATAACGAAAGAGAATGAGAAAGTACAAATAAGTCTTTTCCGGTGATTTTCATGAAAACAGCGACTTATACTAGGACCTGTGAAATTAAAATAATAGTTATTATGACTAGTGTTTATGAAACGGTTATAATCGAACCGCAAGATCGCGGTTTTCGGTTTATCCTTAACCAATTAATCCTTAAGAAAAAAGATTGTGGCAACTAGACTTTTCTTTTTTATTAAACATAAAGAAATGTATTGGCGCCAGACGCAATGCGCATGGGCAAGTCAGTGCACCAGAGTGCACTATTCACTATTAAAGCAACATCCACCTATGCCGAAAGAACATTTTCATTAAGCGCCAACTTCTGCACCTAATTGCGTTCACGTTAAACGATAAACATTTAAATAGTTTAGTGTTTTTAAAAGCCTTTTATTTAAATTTAAATAAACCTTAAGTTAGTATGCTACGTAGGTTGTAGTGTATAATTATTGTATGGTTTTTTATTAGTATTAGTTTTTTTATTGGAAAGTACAATTCGCGACTCAAACTTACGTTGCGGAGCTGCGTATGACAGTTGATGGCCGACGAGAAGCGTATATGTCAGAAGTTTTTTCTTAATATTTATCAGTTCAAACAATATTTCGGCAAAAAATCACTGTATTTAAGTCACTATATTTAAAACTTCGTCTTAATTCACATAAACTGCAGCACAACACACTACAAATATACGCTTCTGTTTAATTTACCAAGCCGCCACCAGATGTATCATTGTTATTTGAAGTCACGAATAGTTTATTTCAACACATAATAAAAATTTATTGATTTCTTTTAGAGTATCTATAGTAGAAAAAACATAAAACTTGAAAAACCGAAACCGAAACCGCGGTTTTTGATTTTTAAAAACAGAAAACCGCGGTTTTCAAAAAATGTGGTTTTCCCGATACTCTAATTATGACACAATTCGAATTTTAGTATTATGTAGTGTCGTTTCATATGGTGTTACTATCAGTAGAATTTGATTTTAGGCTTATAGTTTCCAGTTAAAGTCAAAACTATTACAACATTATTTAATATCAAATACCATGATTCATCCCTAGGATCTCTGATTCATATTACTATATAAACGTAACCGATAATAATTATAGCTGTTACCAGTAAAATATGGAAACAAAAAGTATCGTTTACTAAAATACTAGTATGAACACCTTAGTAGTATCGATACTATCCTTTCATCCCTACGTCCGACTGCTCCTATTATACGTATGAACATATATACTAGTTGTAGGGGAGATGTGGGGACGGTGGCACACATTTTTGTTTTCTGTACATAACATCTTCAATTTTGAATTTTTTAAATAAATCTTTTCGCCACTTAATACTTATAATGTCGTTGTTTAAATAACCTCTTAAAAATTAATGTCCTTATCACGTGCTATTTATAATTAATATTTTTGTTGACCTCTGCAATTGTGCCCCCCCTCACGTGTACCCTCACGTACCCTCACGCACCCTCACGTATAGGTACAGTGAAACAGCTTTAGGGATACAGTGGAACAGTAAATATAATAGGTATCTAAAGAATCTGTATATGTATCAGTAATTTTTACTGAAACTTCAATTCAATGTCTTTAAAAATAAATCATCTGAAAGGTACTGAAAAATTTATAATATTGAAAAAAAAAATCAAATTTTTTGGAACAAACTACTAAGTAATTAAATAATGTATATAAATATATAAATGTAAATTTATTATTAATATAAAAAAATAAACTTTGGTAAGTTCCTTGGAAGCAGTAAGTTTTGATAGTTTTTATTTTAATGTTAATTATATTTCATTAAATTTACTGTAAAAATCAGAACGTCTAAACGGTGTTTTGTGCTACCAGACGGAGCAGGAGATGGTAAAACTTTTATCAGCTCTGATTTTTTAAATGTGTAATTTTCATTTGTTTTAATAAATTTAAAGAGTAGAGTCAGCCGTCGGAGATATGTTACAACAATATCGTCAGTCGTTATTTCTATGATTTCCCCTATAGAGTGGCTCTTCATTTTATTCTTTCCGTATCCTTCAAATGTTAAGGCATATTGCCTTACTTTAATATCCTTGTTTACGTAGTCTGTCGAATCTGTATCACATTCAGAGTCAACATTATCATCTGAGTTTGAATTCTCATCAATATTGACTTCAGTATCAGATGTGTCTGAACTTACAAGAATATCTTTTAATTTTCTGATTTTTTTTATTTTGAGCAGCTTGGAATTATTCTTCTAACTCGTACCCCGTACGTGGTTACAGTGGCTCACTGTACCACTGTATCCACATAACACGTGTGCCACTGTTAACCTAACCCTATTTTCACGAACATTTTATCAAATGTAATAAATGATATAGTTTAGAACATTAGTAATTGCTTTACACTGTAGACAAATGACCAATTTACAACATGTAATACAAAATTTCTTACTAATTTAGTTGTGTCTCGTTCTAATAAAAATTTTCTCGTTACGAAAAACTTTAGTTTGCCTACCTCAAATCAACATTTTCATCATAGATGGCGGGACTTAAATTTATAGACTCAAAACGTGGATAGTATAATTTCTTAGTATCAGAGGGGCCTATATATACCCACACAGACATGAAAATATTCTATATTTCAAAGATATTTCAAATGTTCCACTGTACCAATTGTGCCACCGTCCCCACATCTCCCCTACTTCAGTCGACTCCTGACCAGACTGCACATTATTAGAAAATGAAGTGATGTCCGGGATTTTAATGCGCCTCTATGCAGCGTGGACAAACGTCTTTCTATGAAGTCACGACAACTCTAGTAGATATTGAACTTTATATTTGATTGTGACAATTCAATGTATGTTTGAAGACATTCTTTAGTGAAATTTACTTGACTGGGTTGGTAACAGATTCATTCCATTAACTTGTCCGTCCCGCCTTCAAAGGCAACCAGTCCGTAATACACCTTTCTTCCAACATTAAAGAACTCTACAATGGCGCTAAATAATTTAACCGAATATAAATGTTAGGAGGCAAAGGCGTGATCCTGAATCCAAGACCAGAAAAGGTTTAATCACACGGTTTAACTGAACTAAGGTACTTTATTATCACCACACAGGAAGAAAGTTGAGATCCCTGAGGAAAAACAGGGATCGTTTTCCGAAACTAGCAAAGATAGATTCCCTATCAGCACCGCCCTTTTCTGTTCGTCTAAGCATTAAAATAAAATATGCCAAATCGTTAGAGATCTTTTACTCGATTAACTTGTAAAAAGATTATATGTTTCCATTTACACACTTTTATTGCAAGAGTTTAGTACTAAATACACAGCCACAGTAATGATATAAAATTAGTAAATACAGATTTCTACGAATCGAGCACAATGGAGCCTTTGCACCTGTCCGCTACTGCTTGACACAAACAATATGTTTTTGTTAACTGACTAATAAAAAAGCAGAACTCATCAAGTTATTTTGTCAAATATTTACTTTCACAAGAATTATAGATTAAAAGTATTAAATTAGATGTTTAGTATTGACTAAATTGGAAGAGAATTCTGTGTTGAAAATCCTTCTCATTTGTGCGATTCATTGTTCTCGACAGCGCCGCATAGGCCCCGGGGTGCGGAGGGGGCTAAAAGTTAAGGAGACCTATAAAATGTATTTTAGTTAACATACTTTTTGTCTGCGCCGCCACGTATAAATCCTTATCTTAATTTTATTTAGTTAAGGAGAGGATTTTTTTTTGGTAGGAGAAACCACATGTTTTGTTTGAAACAGTAGTCAATTGTCTGTCCCTAAAGACAGTTGTCGCTATTGGTATATTTCTTTGTACTTTCTGCATTATTGCAGCCATGACCGCTGACTTCAGTCACTTTTTAATACACGAGCGCTTTCCAGTTTGCTTAGAAAATTCATTTTTCGAGTGATTGTATATCCGAACGACTGCTATACGAATACTAACGACGCTCCCTTCTATTTAGAGGACCTAAATATTCCATAGATTTCTAGAAGTTACGGGTAACTCAATGTTCAAAGTTCGCTGTCCGTTTCAAGGCTACTTAATTCTTTGGAAGAGCCGCATTCACAATAATATTCCTACTTCTTGTGCAATTTTCATAACAGTCAATCGTCGGTTGAGATTAATACGCGAACCTGGATGACTTTTTCGTTGGTTCATCTTTGATTGAAGTTAATTATTTTATATAAATAGTTTCTTTGACCACATTAAATGGATTGGTTAAGTATTAATTTTTTTGGGTATCGGTCTAATAAAATAAAGTTCTTTTCTTGACAAATAGTTAAAAATATTTTATTTGCTGAGTAGTTTCGATTATCTCTGGATCATTTTCAAAGCCTAGAAAAAGGATTACAAAATTATTACATCGAATTACAATTTTTTTTCATATATATATATAAAAATATACAAAAACAATATGTGTTTAAAAAAATATACATTATAAACTTACTTGCAAATATAAAAAACATAGAAAAAATGTTAATAAAATATAAAGATAAATAGTTAAAAAATTAATCAATAGCTAACGGACATTTTTTTTAAATCTTCCTACTTGTTCAGACAGTTAAGTGTGCATGTCGACTAAATGAAATATTCAAATATTTTTCAAAAATACAATGAATATCCAAATGAAGTGAGTTGCAAGATCAGTATATAGAGTTATTAATCGTTTTTTATTAAATTATCATATAATTTACTTACATTTTCTTTGTCTGTTTTTGTCTTTTTTAGGATTTTGTAGGTATGACCAAAAAACCCTTATACCGTCATTTTGTCGTCTGTCTGTCTGTCTGTTCGGTAAAAATTGTAGCCAAACGGCTAAACCTAGAGAGTTGAAATTTGGCATGCTTATACAACTCTTTGACCCGCACATAGGAAAAATACTAAAACATCTAAAAAACATACCCCCCTAAAAATATAAACAAATATGTGCTCATCGAAAACAAAAATATTTTTTTTAAATTCTGAGTAGGATATCAAATGAAAGCCCTTAGTACTTGAATTAACGATCAAATTTTTATTTTTGCAAAATAAATTATTTTGACGCGATTTTTTTCCAAAATTGTTCAAAAAAAATTTTGTCCCACACTCTGTAGCCCAGATGGTTTAAACTAAAAATCTAAAAAAATTCTAAGTAATGTATATTGGTGTGAACCGAAATAGTACAACAGGAATTTTTGATCAGATTATGTTTTCGGAAAATAACGCATTTTTTGTGGTTTTTGGTTCGCAAAGTACAAAAGTTATACTAATGTAAGACAATCACATGCATGGCGTGCGATGGCGTAATGGGTTAGAGCACTGCTGGAAAACGAAAGGTTTCGAGTTCGAGTACGGAATGAATTTTATTTTTTCTGTTTTTTTTTGCATTTTTATAATGTAGAAATTATTTTATCAAAATTCTAGTTATATTTTAACAAATGTTGTATTTAATTTTTAAGAGCGTAAATTTAATAACCAGTCTTATTATATGATTAACAGACGATAAATTATTTTAAAAATATCGTTCATTTTGCCGTGTTTACTACAAAGTAAAATTTGTCCTACACACTCAGCATACCGCCTTCACTTATTATATACCTGCGAAACCCTGAAATGTGTGAATATTCACACTTCACATCAATTTTTTATATAAATCGTTTCTAGTAACAGTCGTTTTGTTAAATTTGTTTCGGAGTTTAAAATTTTAGCATTGTGAAAATCAAATTCATGTTTTAAATTATTAGCAAGGTTTTACTATTGAATTATTACTTCTGTTATTATCTATTTTATTTTTGATAATATTATTCTCGTGTTCTTTTAGTCTGGGTTTTAAATATATTTTGCTCTGACCAACAAATTTAGCTTCACAAGTTTAATTTAAATTAAAATGTTTATTAAATATTTTATATTCATTTAGTCGACATGCACACTTAACTGTCTGAACAAGTAGAAAGATTTTAATAAAATGTCCGTTAACTATTGATTAATTTTTTAACTATTTACATATTTATTTTTTTTTAATTTTATTAATATTTTTTCTATATTTTTTATATTTGCAAGTAAGTTTATTATGTATATTTTTTTTAAATATTGTTTTTGTATATTTTTATGTATACATATAAAAAAAAATTGTAATTCGATGTAATAATTTTGTAATATAACTTCTTCTAGGCTTTGAAAGTGATTCGGAGAGAATCGACACTAGACAGCAAATAAAATATTTTTAACTTTTGACAAGAAAAGAACTTTGTTTTATTAGACCGATACCCAAAAAAATAATACTTAACCAATTGAATATTTTAATTGATTTTCGATCATATTTTAAACATCCGAACAACTTGAAGCATACATTCCAACACAGATCATCTTCTCTAAAAGCTGTGTTCAAAGTACTAGTGTTTCTGTCGGCATCTTTATAGGTTGAAAACCTAAATTCACCCAGACCTGTTGCTATTTATTCAGGATCACATTAGAAATGGCCGGGGTAAAAAATATCTAATGAAGATTGTATGTCCGTCATGCAATGAAAAGCTTTCACAATCGATAGAGAAATCGTTAACATAAAATCTAGCTCGCATTGGTGTACAAGAACACTTTACAGAAAGACATGAAAAGTTTGTATGACTGATACCGAAAATCAACTTGACTAATAGTGTCGAAGGAAAGAAAGACAGACGATTTACTAATAGTGGCCATATACGAGCCCTGTCCACTTTCAGTTGGCCCAGCTATGAAATTTTCAGTTTCTTTAAAAATTATTAAATAATAAGTAAAAGTAAATGCTGCTTTGTACATTTTTTGACAATATAATCATATTAAAAGCAAAGGGGTCAAAATTTATTCCGTAATATTTAATTTGTGATTATAAAAATAATATTCGTAAAACAAACGTATTTTTTGAGTCTATGTATTCTTGTACTGTATATAAAATAACTGGGTTTTTGCGGTAGCTATGCGTAGTAGGCATTGAAAAACAAAGTTTGTTTATTGACTGTGATGTATTAAAAGTGTTAAGTCTAAATAATTTTAAAACATGGACAGAGGCAAAGCTATTGATGAAAAAATTCGGTCTATCATTGTGAACATTGAAAAACCAGTTCCGAAATCGGAAAATTATTAGGTTTGTCAAGATACAGTATTAGAAATATTGTAAAATTGTACAAAACAAGTGGTTCAGTTGCCCCAAAACCCCAGTACGTGAAGAAAACTACACTGACGGACAATGACAAACGTGCATTGAAAAGAATTATTAAGAATAACAGACGTGCTAACTACGTGCTAAGACGTGTTTCAAGGTTTACATGTCATAAGGAAGCTAAAAAATTAGGATTTGGAACCTATAAGGTAATTTTTTTAATCGGACTCTTAAATGTATATTTACAGAAATTTATAAAACTTTCTTAGGCCAAGGAAAAACCATTGTTGACGTCTAAGCAAACGAAAAACATGTTGAAATGGGCAAGAGAACATAAAATATGGAATTGTGAAAAGTGGAACAGCGTGCAATGGAGCGATGAGTCTAGGTTTGAAGTTTGTGTAGGGGACAACCGGAGCAGAGTTGTTCGTCAGAAATAAGAAGCATATCATCCAGATTGCCTGAAAAGGAAGGTGAAGTTTCCAGCATCTGTCATGGTGTGGGGTTCAATGTCTGCAAGAGGTGTAGGAAAACTTCACTTTATCGATGGCATTGTCAACACAGCCAAATATTTAAGTATTTTAGAGGAGTCTCTTTTACTAACTATGGAACAAGCATTAATCTCTGGGGAGGATTTTATTTTTCAACAAGATGGGGCCGCTTGCCATACGTCGAAAAAATCTTTGAAATGGTTCCGTGATCATTCTATTCCACTTTTAGAGTGGGTTTCAAGTAGCCCAGACTTATCCCCCATTGAGACACTTTGACATGAAATGAAAAAACGATTGCGTATAACACCGGCTAAAACAATTCCAGAATTAAGACTAAAGCTTTAAGAAATATGGGATAATTTTACTCCTCGATAATGCCAAGACCTTGTAGATATTATGCCTAGAAGAATTAATGCCGTTATAAAAATGAAAGGTGACGTTACCCAGTGGTAATTTCTGAAATATGTTTCCAAGTTAATAGCTTTCCAATGGAATTGTTTTTTTTTTTTTCTTATTAATTTACTTTAATAGTTGCAAATATTAATCGTAAATATCTAAAATGTTTAATTGAAAATAAAATATTACCTAGATTTCGTAAGCTATTCGCATTCTGTTAATTGAACACCAATAAGTAAAAATTTCGTAGCTGGGCCAACTGATAGTGGACAGGGCTCGTATAACATAAGCAAAATCTGCATAAATCCTTATGAAATGTAATTTCCCAAGCGAAAAAATAATTATAAAATGTGACAAAAGAAATTACCAACATTTTAAACAATAGCTAGCAATGAAACAATAAATCTAACTTTTTTCATTCAGCCATTATTGAATAACAAAACAAAATTAATTGAAACTTCTGAAAGACACTAATAGTTTCGCTGGTAATGTATTGTATGCAATTAAAACAAATATCGATTTTACCGTGCAATTACTTGCCGAGTAAGATCCCTAAGGATCTGACTGGTCGCGATGCAACCGAACCGCATTTTTGCAACGAAAGAAAGCGTTACTTACGTTTTGTAATACTCAACAGATTCTGGTCACGTTAAGGTTTCTTTTAAATTATTAGAGAGAAACCTCAAAACACTTAAATTGAGAAGTATCATACAAGAAATTTTACGGAAAAGCAAGTCATCTTGTAATTACAAAGAAAGTACTATCAGAAAACAAATACGAAATTAAAAGACAATGATTCAACTTATAAGTTAAAACAATAAGTTTCTCGTTACAAATACATAAGTAGCACCATCTGTGCTACTTATGTTTTAAGTCGGTTAAATAGTAAATTATTTTTTAAAAATTTTCTAACGTTACTACGATCTTTATTTCTTACACTCACTTATTGCTCATACAGTTCCCCAGCTCAGTTAAGTGCTTAGGCCTTCCAGGCATCTCATACCGTACTCGTAGTATGTTCTACTAAAGGCTTTATCACACTAGAACGCTATCCAAGTCTTATTTTTGTAGGTTTTTTTTTTTCAGGATCCAAGTCTTCAGGTCGTGACATATCACACGGTATTTGAATATTAGTTAAGACTTGGAAATTGTTTGTTTACCCATGCGCACATCGTGAAATTATGACAGTTATATTTTGAAAGGTTATTTTAAAACAAAGACGCGTCTGCTGTAAGACCTGGCTAAAGAGACCTAGAAATTGTATCCTGTTTCATTTGCTTGGTCTTCAAAACCTAGTTTTTTTCTTCATACTATCACACGCACAAGACTTTGATTCGAATGCAAAGACTTTAATTTTCCAAGTTTAGACTTGAATAATAACTCACACTAGAACACTATCACACTAGAACGCTATCCAAGTCTTATTTTTGTAGGTTTTTTTTCATAATCCAAGTCTTCAGGTCTTGACATATCACACGGTATTTGAATATTAGTTAAGACTTGGAAATTGTTTGTTTGCCCATGTGCACATCGTGAAATTATGACAGTTGTCAGTTATATTTTGACATAAACAAAAGACAAAGACGCGTCAGCTGTAAGACCTGGGTAAAAAGACCGAGATATTGTATCCTGTTTCATTTGCCTGGTCTTCAAAACCTAGGTTTTTTCTTCATACTATCACACGCACAAGACTTCGATTTGAATGCAAAGACTTTAATTTTCCAAGTTTAGACTTGAATAATAACTCTAGTGTGATAAGGCCTTAACTGATATTTCAATTTCTTACGTCTTTTGACAAGATGCTGTCTGTTTACGCCATTCGCAAATGTACTTTTAATCTGAGTAGCAATAACAATAATCTGGTTAGCGTATGTTGGTACTTTAAAGATATTGATATTTAAACTGCAAATTAGTTTTTGTTACATTAGGGTGTCAGTTAACTTTGAGTACTTTGTAATGCTTTGCATTCCGTTACATCAAGTTCGCTCCTTTTATGTTTGCCGATGCCTTGTTAACATGAAGAGAGTTGCGAGGAATACTTTACAAAAACTTATTTTTAAGTAAGATAATATTACAGTAAACAGTCGTTCAGGCAATATCAAGTTAACAGTAAGGTTCGTTTTAGACATTCAGACGCATTTAGGTCATTCAATTTGTAACAGTCAAACATTAACATTAAGTAACAGCAGTTACAATTGAACCTTGATAGGATCAGTAACATTGTGGTTACATTAGATCAGTGACGCAGATCCCATTCATTTATTTTGCATAGTATATTAAGGCCTTCTATACACGAAGCGTATCTTTATGAACTCATTTAAGATGCGACATCGTTAACTGACATTCTGATTTGCAGCTCTATTTATATATAAATGTCTATTTGTACAAGAAGCTGCACCGAAGCGTATTTCTACGATACACCTCTTTATTTCCGTGACTAATAAATATGAAAATGATTGGATGGCTCAGCGCAAAAGTAGTACACGTGACACTTTCATATATTTTTTCCGCAGCAGGTGCATTTGTACCTTTTAACCTAAAATTAACAATTGAGTTTCTATAAATACTTGATGTACAGTCTGTATAATAAGACTTACTTACTTATAACTCAGGATCAGGCATGTGCACAAATAATAAACAGGTTAGAACATGATGACAGGAACATCAAGACCTAATAAACCCGATAATAAAAATTGTTTAGTTAGTGTTTTGTCTTTCAGTATTGCGGTTATGTAATAATGAGTGCTATTTATGCAAAACGTTTTAAATCGGTATTTTTATGTACCCACCATAAAGGGTAAAAAATATCCTTTTCAAGTGCAGGAAAACATATGTACAAGTCAGTAGATTTTATGAAATATTGGGTGAAACGTTATAAAATTAATAAAAATGTTGACGATTTACCTAATCGTGGATTAAAAAAGTGACTACTTAAAAACAAGATAAAGTGATTTTTAACATTTTTAAAAATATCCCATGTTATCTTTACGTAAATACCAGGCAATTTTGTTTAAAAAAGCCATCAAGTTAAGTCTAATGACCCTGAGAAGACGTTAAATTGAAAATGGTATTAAATTCAGGAGCACCAAACAAAACCATTGTTATCGGTGAAACATGTCGACAAACGACTCGCTTGGGCCAAGGAAAATTTAGACCGCGATTGGAGTGATGTGGTTTTCTCTGATGAATCTAGTTTTTCACATGAAATATAAGCTTCGAACAATAAACGTTCAAAATTTGGATCAGCTTACTCGTCAAATACGGCAGGTATGGAGATCACTGCCAAAGTATGCTGATAAGCTGGTAGAAAGTCAACCGAAAAGATACCAACCAATAATTGATAATAATGGAGATTGGACCAACTATTAGGTAGTAGCGTAATAATATTTACAGTAAATTTTTAAATAATTTTAGTTTTTCCTTTTCTTTCTTATAGTTCGCCAAAAATCAACAAGGACGTCTTATTATACAGACTGTAATTGCTGCTGCATGTGAACACAAATATATTTAAACTTTTATATTTTTTATCTGTGACTATAACTAGATTAATCTGTCAAACTGCTGAACAGATTTAATACAGCAGTTAAAGAAAAATACCAGATTTTTTATTTTTAATTGCAAGCATATCGTGTTTCGTCAAAATAAGCCGGATCACATGACAAAGGATTATTGGTTATTTCGGTCATTGAAACCTATTCTTAATAGTAAAAATTATTTTCAACCACCGTGCGTAGAAAAGGAACTTTACGCATGTATTACAGTGTCTAAAATGGTACTTTTAAGCAGTAGTACGTAAAATGTTGCTATGGTAACCAACTATCAATGCAAAAAATTATAAAACGTGCATTTTCATGTTATAAAATACGTAAATGAAAGACATGAGTAAATAATAAATAATAATAAATATATTTTATTTTGCCAATTATCTAAATACGAGGGATGTTTTCAAAGTTGTGAGAATTTAGCTATAATTTTTATTATTTTGTTAATTTTCGTCAATATTACAATGTAGTTTTTCTACATAATCTCCATTTAACTGAATACAGTTATCCCAACGATAAACTAATTTTTTTAAGCCGTTTTCAGAGAACTTTGAAATTGAGTTTCTGTTCTGGTCCCAACAGCCTTGGCACCCAGCGCGGCGAAACCTTGCTAACGCCCAAACAATCATGCAAGATGTCATGAACTTGTCGTGTACCTATCCCTAGGTGCACACTAATTTGACGAATAGTCATTCGACGGTCCTCTTTCAGTACGTCTTCGACGGCAGTAATGTTTTTTCATTTACCGACGTGCTTGGGCGCCCACTGCGTGGATCGTCTTCTAGTGATGTTCTACCGGTTTTAAAACGATCGATCCACCGATAAACAGTACTTTTGGATTCTGCCGACTTACCAAATACTCCTTGCAGACGCTGAATAATTTCTGATGTTTTCACACCTTCTTTCCACAAAAAGAAAATTATTGCTCTTTGAGATTTTGCTGCCTCTTCCATGGTTACAAAAACAGTGCTATGAAAACGCGTCTATATCAGTCGAACACCTAAATCAGGCTGAACAATATTGCATTAGATAGTTGCATAAACATGTCAAGACTTGTCTGGCACCAATAACATTGCCTATAAGTAGGGTGACCATCCGTCCCGGTTTTCGGTCAATTGTCCCGGTGTCCCGAAGACTGTCCTCGGGACGCCCGATTGTCCCGGTTTTTGAATCTCTTTACTCTTCACTTTGAATTTGGGGAGGTGAGGACCTTTTTTTTTTTGCTCTTCACTTTGGAGAGGTGAGGACCTTTTTGTTTTTGCTCTTCACTTGGATTTGGGAGGAAACAAAGACCTTCTTTTTTTTTCCTGTGTCCCGGTTTCCCTTCACTGAAATCTGGTCACCCTACCTATAAGTTCGGCGTAATTTAATTATAGCACAATTCCCAGAATTTAGGAAACATCCCTCGTATATAAAAAATCATACATATTGCCTTAATAATATTAGATTGTATTAATAATTGATAAAAGAAAATAAAATAATTGTCACCACAATGAACCCAAATTCAGCGCGTGGCGGAAGGAAAATAACAAATATGAATAGGTAGTGGACGGTGAGTGTAGCTAACGAATAATTAATAAATTAGAATTTAATATTGATTATAATAGATAGTGAAAATTAAGAGAAGAAGATGAATAAATATTAAAAGAGTATCGCGTCGGTATTAATTGGCGATTGTTACCATTTTTTTACAATTATTTTATAATTTTAATAATAATAATAATAATAATATTTATTCATGTTAACAATAAATTACAATATTTTACAATCGTCATAAGTATACATGGTTAATTAAATTAAAAATTAAAAATACATAAAAAGAAAAAAATATACATATATATATAAAAGTCTTAATAAAATAATTTGTCAAGAAATAATGATGAGAAGAAAGGCTCATGACTACTCTTTCAGTGCACTGAAATCACCCAATAGGTATTCGTCGAAACTATAATATGCTTTGTTCTTCAAATAACCTTTTATCTTTGAGGCAAAGTTATTATTTGATAACCTTTTTATCTCACTTGGTAGTACATTATAAAATTTAATAGCAAAATAGTTTAATAAATACCTTGTTGTGGATAGTCTTATATAATTAGGACGTATTAAGTCTTTGCCCCTTGTGTTATAATTATGAACATCCTTTTGAAGATGGGTGTCCATTGAATTAAAATGCACATGACTCAGAGAATAATATATATATATATATATATAGACAGGGAAAAGTCGGAATACCCAAAGCAATGAAAGCATTTTTGCAATCCTCTCTGTAGGCTAAACCACTGGTAATCCTAATAACACGATGTTGCAATCCAAAAATTCTGGTCGCATGTGATGAATGGCCCCACACCAATAATGCGTACGTAACGTACGACTGGAATAACGAGTAATACGAACATAAAAGAACATATTGAGTGACTTTCAGTTTAAGGTGTCTAATGCAAAAAATACCTTTGCATAAACTTGTGGACGTCACCTCTACACGTTTCTCCCAGCTGAGGTTTGCGCCTATTGTAACTCCTAAGAACTTGTTTATTAATATCGTCACATGAAATCCTGAGTGAGAAGAGCAGATTTTGTGTTTTAGTTTCATTGATCGCCAGCTTATTAGCTCTAAACCATTCAGTACTACAATCAGTCATAAATCTATTACAATCCGCTAACTGTTCATAGTTAGGACTTTCATTTAAAAATGTAGTATCATCCACATACAAGATAGTCTTGGCATTTTTCATGTACATCGGAAGATCATTCATATAAATTAAAAACAGTAACGGACCAAGAATGGAACCTTGCGGTACTCCAGATGTTGTCAGTAGCTCTCCAGATTTTTGACCATTAGCCCATACATACTGTTTCCTATTTTCTAAATACGATCTTAAGAGTGTTATACTGTAAGGGCTAATGTTATACTAATTTAGTTTATTGATTAAAATATCATGTGGGACACAGTCAAAGGTTTTTGATAGATCTAAAAATTTTTATAGTGTTGGTTCAAATCATTTACAGTTATATATTGTTGTAATTTATTATATACCTACTACATTAATAAAATGTTTATAGTAGTACTTCAATTTAACTTTGCTATATTTTTTTAAACAGTATTCGCTCTGGCCTTAGTTTTATAGTTGTGGTTTATAAACGTTATTAAAGCATAAGTTTTAATTATATGCATAGCTATGACAGATAAATGTAAATACTTTTGTAAAATATTTTAATTTAACTAACTTACACTAAAATAACCATAATAATCGATTAAAACACTTAATTTATGAATAACCAACAATTATTCACTAGTCGCCCATCTTATGTTGTCATAGTAACCATCAAAATTGTAATAAATCATACATATCGGAAAAATTAACGGGAGTTAAGTTAACGTGAAGTTTAAGATGAGGCAAAATTAATAAATGGTCCTTAATTTCACAAATTAAAGCTTGAATTTGTGAAGCAAACAATCATTTATTAATATAACCCTACACAAAAAGAATATTTGTCGGCCATATTATGTGAAATTTTGCAATTAAATAACAAAATAGTGATTATTAATGTCACTAATTATTGCCCAATTCTTTTGAAATTTTATTAATATTTTAGAAAAAGAGTGTTAGAAAAAATGTTGTATACAATCTCGTGGTACTTACTAATTCGCACTCGATTGAAAATAACTAGAGCCCTGCAAATCCGCGGGTATCCGCGGATTATCCGCGGATATCCGCAACTTTTCTGCGGATGCGGATAAATTATCATTTAAACCGTGCGGATGCGGATCGGATGCGGATTAAATGTCATATCCGCTTATCCGCAATATCCGCGTGAACATTAATTCGTCGGTTACTTTCGGAAAAACAAGCAATTGTGTTCTGACTACGCAGTCCTCAGTTATTTTCGGTTGTCTGTATATACATGATATTTTGTAGCATTCAATCTCACTTTATGTTATTTTTATTAAGACAATTGTCGATGATCAAGACTGTGTTGAGACAATCAACTTAACTTTCTTTTTATTATTGAATATAGGTATTATAGAAAATAATATTTTGGACAAAAGTTTCCTGGTACACTTTCGACGTAATTCTTCCTACCTCTGCTCTAATTCTGGCTTTTAAATCTGATATAGGTTTTTTTTTACATAAAACTGATTAGTAAGTTTTATTTAAATACCAAAATTTACCTACATAATTTTTTCTCGAAAATTTTATCATGTAACCTGCCAATTTTTTTATACTACCCGAAGTAAAAAGTCTTGCAGATCCCAAAAATTCGAAAAATGACACATGTTGCTATTTGAAAAAGTTGCAACGCCATGCGCGAAATGGCGTAAGAGAATTACTTGATCCTAAAAATATGAAGCACCTTCTATCAAGTAACTTTTCTGATTTTTTAAAAAAATTCAATATTAAAAAAAGCAGCACGCCACTTACTCCCTACGAAAAAGAACGCTTAGGCCCCCCAAAATTGTTATCTCTCTCTAGATTTAAATAAGTTATTAGCGCATCTAGGCCTTAAAACTTTTGGGGTCCCTCAGGTTAGGTTAGTAATAAATAAGCTGGTAAATCCAAAAATTTTCAGTAGCGTTTTAGAGCAGAGATTACCTAAACAGGCGAAATATGTTAGTTCTTTCCAAACTGACAGCAAAACCTGTAGTGCGGATAGTGCGGATATTTTTGCGGATGCGGATCGGATGCGGATTTGTTATTTACAAAAGCTGCGGATACGGATCGGATGCGGATCATGGATGTGCGGATGCGGATCGGATGCGGATACAGAAAAGCTTATCCGCGCAGGGCTCTAAAAATAACTCTTTTACACTAACAGCGTAACTAATCAGAATATTATTGACGAAGTTGTGCAATTGACATCATTTTGCGTCTAAAAGAATTCGTTTTTATCGAGAGGAAATTTTTAAACTTGTTGAAAGTGGGCAGCAGATTGTATGCAATAATCAACTACATATATGTATATTACGAACTTAATAAAGTGTATACTACCCGTAAGCTACATTCAAGGCTCTGTGTTTTGTTTCGTTAGAATAAAGTCATTCAAGTGTCATTTTGAATGACTCACTGAACAGTATCCAAGATCCAGATCCAGGTCCATTCCACAGTCTGAATGCTCATAATGTGAGAGTATATCTGTTTTGGATACTGGGACACTTTAGAGTTAAAAGCAATGAAGCAGCTGTTCTAGCTGCAAAAGCCGCCTCTCGCAAATCTATAATTGAGTTTTATATTTCTAGATGGCACAAAGGACCACCTAAAACAAAATGTCCCGGTGTTAGCAAAATGGCAATATGATTGGAAAAGCATACAAAGTTGAGGTAGATTAAGAGAAATGTTAAACCATGGAGTTCTTGCTGTAGGATTGCAATCGCAGGGAGAAATCCGCCATCACACGCTTTCGTATAGACCATTGTTGGTGGACCTATGGACACTTCATCAAAGTGAAGAGCCTCCTATTTGCTAGACGTGTAACACAAATATGTCTGTGATATACAGTTTAACTCAGTATGTACAGTTCGAGGATGTCAGGTTGAGTTTAGGCCTGTGCTATGATCTGTCAGGTGCTTTAGGTGACGACAGAGTATGGACAGGCTGATACTCTTCCTGAGAGAATCAAATTATTTTTTGTGTGAAGTATTGCACCTTATTTTAATATGTTTATATTATTTTCTATGATATCCAATGGTCATTGGCCACTTTACAGCCCCTACCATACACCCTGCAACTGTTCAATTTCCAACAGACTTCTTCCTATTTATTTACGTTTGTCCGTGCACGGTATATTTTATTTCTGCGTATAAAGAAATATATTTAGTTATTTATGCTAAGTTAATTATAATCTATTCAAGGATAAAATAGCCATCGTTCCTGTGCGTCAAAAATTTTAAATAACTAACTATAAAAATTTTATATTTTATAAACACACTGTTTTATTAACGAAACATTAATATTCATTTTCATTACTTTTGCATCAACCCAATGTATGGATTGTGCCATTCTTCTTGCTAATATAAAAAAGTCCAGAATTTACTGATATATGAATATTTGTATTGTTTATGACCACCAAATATGTTAATACTATTTGATTTCTCCACACTTGTAGCGCTAGTTATATATATTTTTAAATGTTAAAAAGTAGAAAATTAATAATTGCTGTTATAAGAGTATTTTAACATTATCAAATTTTCTGTCCGATAATTTAACATTCTTCCTCCTCGACAACGTCTGTTAAACTAAAAGTTGCTGAGTAGCTAAGTGAGGTGTCAAGTAGCATAAAATTATAAGGAAACTGTCTACTAGAAAACTTTTAGTTAAAAATAGAACTTCGGATATTTTATTCACAGAAAATGCTTTCATTTTCTTAGCAATTTTCCAGCAAAATTCATTGCTTGGAAAATTAAAAGTTTCTTAAGAGAAACTGTAATTATGCGAAGTAAATTTCTGGAATTACTAGTAAAAAGTGTTGATTTACGTGATAAGACGATTGCCTTTAGAGTACAGGGATGTGAGTTCAAATTCTATAGATTCCACATAGACCAGACGTCCTTAATTATGCTTTTAAGATGTTCCGAAATTTTTGTCCCTGAACAAGTCTGGGGACTGAATATCAAGATAGGCAGGTGTTGATCGAGAGAAATTTTTGTCCCTGAACAAGTCTGGGGACTAAATATCAACATGGGCAGGTATTGATCGAGAGAAATTTTTGTCCCTGAACAAGTCTGGTGACTGAATATCAACATGGGCAGGTGTTGATCGAGAGAAATTCTTGCCTCCGCTATTAATCTTATCAAGAGTTATTTTGTCTACCCGTTTCGTCAAGTGATCGAGAGTGATTTTCTGCCACACACTAGAACCGATTATATCCAGCATTATAACATTTATAATCTGATCACTTTAACTTAGAAGATACTGCGGAAATTTCAATGCAACAATGAAAATTAAGTTATTTACCAAGTTAGTACCAAGTTATTCGAAATGCGATTTGAAACCAGTTCTTTAAATCTTTAACCGCTTTAAAATATATTCGTTTGACGTAAAGCTGCTCCAAATTAATTTAATGGAAGTGTTTGGAATGTTGTCAAACGCTCCAGGAAAAATATTTCGCTATTAGTTCTCCGATTATTACAGTATACGTTATTAAATACAGGCAGTGCAGAGACCAATAGCGAGCAGTCAAATTGTGTTTACCCGAAACTCATCTAAACTTCTCAGTGTACTATAGCAGTGCTTCTAGAACTGTAGTTTGCGCTCCCATGGTGGGTCTCGATATCTAATAAAGGAAACCGTGAAAATAAATAAATAAATAGAGTAAGGGTATACTATTTTCTTAGTATAATAACAAAATATAGGTATACAATAATTCATGTATATATAAGTTTACATGTATATGGAACAATAAGGAACATACAAATCCCGTCTCAGCAAAGTTGGCCCAACTATCAAAAATAGTGATTTCAAAGAAAATATTTATATTAGAAGAGGAATTTCTCTCTCTTTCTCTCTTTCTCTCTCTCTCGCTCATTTTCTTTCTTTCTTAATTTTCGATCCATTGCCTTACAGGCAGTGATGGCATCCTAAATTTTCAGGAAGCGGTTCTATAAAGTCATGTGATATCTAGGAACCTATTCTGTATTTTTAAGAGTGAAAACAAATCACTTACTTCTATTTATTAAATATAAGGAAAAATTTCTAAGAGCGTATTATTAATATCCTATAAAATAAATATTACATTTGCAACACTGCAGGGCACGGCGCACGATTCAAAACTGAAGTCAGAGTAATTCATTTATTTTTAATAATTCTAACAACCGGTTCCCTAAGGTTTCAATAATTTTAAAAAACGGTTCGCGCGAACCCGTTCGAATCTATGCTTCCCGATCTATGACCAAATATGTAGTTTCTTGTAGTATGTGGTTGACTTATAGCTTCATTTGGTAGACCCAGGATTTGGGATATCTTCTTCGGTCGACATCTATGTAGTGTCCCTTGCATGATTTAACTTTCCATGCCGTCTTTACAAAAGACCTTACAAAAGTGAACAGCATATACGTATACATTTCTTTTGAAAAGAATAAATACATATCATAATAAAAAGTATGTGGTTTAATTTTATAAAAATCATGCATGTTTTGAAAAAAATAATAGCCCCCCCCCCACCAAGAGGAATTTCTGGCTATTGTTTGTCTGTAATTGGAATACATAAATAAAAGTGTTTATTTGTTCAGCAAATATCAGTATTTTGGGTCTCTGTGTGGCACGGGTTTCCCCGCGGACAGTAGGCATGTCACGTTAACATCTTATATATTATATTAAAGACAAAAAAAAAAAATAATAATAATAATAAGGAACAATTCTATCTACACTCAGTTTCGTTTTTGGGAAATTTGGTATTTTACGGGAGCCCAGACTTGGAGTTATTATTTTACAAGGCCCAAACATGCTCTTGAAGCCCCTGATATCTCCATGTGTAACGATTTTTTAACACTGACGAAAATTAATTTAGAGAGTTATCAGAATTTCTTACCGCTACTTCTGCTTTTTCTTAGCTAAGAAATATATTTTTACACAACGAACCGAACTGTGCGCAAGGCATGTATTAAATTTTCAAAATGCGCTGTAATAGGATAAAAAACAATATCTAATCAGCCAGAAAATACTATCAATTAGTACTATTATATTGTCAATTACTAAATTTTTTAACTGAAGTTCATTTTGGAGTTCTAATTTCTTTTTGTATCTATAAATTTCCAATTCGATTTGTAAGACTCATTAAAAACGTGAAATCATTAAATTGTTATTTGATCTCTCTTGAGTTGCTGCACTAGGGTTTATCGCTTAAGAATATAAGAATCTTTACTATGTCATTAATTATAAAAAACGACTTAATGACATCCACTCACCCTTCTCGGGTAATTTCTCACGTTTTTATAACGAAGTAGATATACTTTCAGCATTTTACAACCTCTCTTTTTAACAGAAACACTTGATAATAGTGAGGAAGAAATTACTCAAATAAAAGATGATTTGCAACAATGTCGAAGTATAGTAAAAAATTAGGTATATACAGGATAAATCATAAAAGGCTTTACAACTTTTAGTAATAATTTATCAATTTTTACTAAAAGAAAATTTACAATTTTTAGTTGAGTATAAATATCTATCCAAAGGACATATACAACGTTTTGAATGATCAGAATGTAAAAGTACTTCAAGTTATTACCTCACATAGTTATCCGCATTACATCCATTAGTAAACTAAAATTCGGGACCACATCAACACCTTTCACGAGATAGCGGCTCAACATACGGGTATCAGACCACAAAATGTGGTTTACATCGGAGCGTTGGACTTTGTGAAGTCAATGGCAGGCACGCATATTCAGATCCTCAATGAAAATCCATTTGCAGTGGAGAATATTACTCACTGGATATCCATGTACTATAGTGGCCAGTCCATCCACATGTACGAAAGCCTGAACCTGCAGAGGCTATCTCCAGAGCAGAAGGAGTCTCTGAAGAGACTGTTCCACAACCAGCCCGCTATGACAGCTCGAGTCCAATATGGTAGACTACGGAGTGTTGGCCATTTCATTGGCTACTTCTGTCGTAAATTATCGCAATCCCACTCATGATGTGTACTACCATTCCTAGGTGCGATCACCCTTGCTCAGTATTTATGGCACATCAACACTGGAGCCATTCCTTGTTACCAACTCAGTACCCTCTAAACCACGGCCTATGCTCGAGGTCTCTGATTAAAGTTTACAAAGAGAGGAAGACCATCTAAGAAGATTACCAAAGAATGTTTCCAACAAACTTCAATCAACCCCTGAAAAACACTTTCGTTGAATAAAATAGAGAGAAAGAAAAAAAAATACATCGTGGTCTTGCAAAAACTCTTGAGAAGTTAAGTTGTTTGTCTCAAATGACCAAGCGAATAAGACTTCAAAATACAATTGAAAAAGTCTAGCACAAAAAGCAGAGAAGAGAAAATAGTGATGAGAATGAATGAAATACCCCAGAAAAAGCTCAGGTTTTGAAAAAGAACAAAGAAGCGAAAATAGTAAAAATAGCGAGGGATCCCAGAAAAAGCCAAAAGTAAAAAACAGAGAAGTTCAAATAGAAAAGAGAGCAAATGAAACGACCTCAGAAATAGCCCAGATATTGTGCAAGGATAGGAAAGAAAAAAATGGAACGATTAACTGAAACATCCCCACAAAAAAGAAGACGTTCACTAGGTAGAAAACCAGTGGCGAATGGAAACCTACGCTAGACTTGCCCTCCCATAAAAAATTAAATTTAATTTAATTTTTTTTTTAATATTTAGATAAATCTTCAAAAATACATCAAATTATGTTCTATACAAATTTTTGTCCAAGGCTTGGTTTATTAATTACGAATTAATTATCATAACCATGGAAACGTTACATAGAAGTATGAAAAAATTGAGACTTGGAAAAATTTTAAACAATTTTATAATAAAAATTCGAAATTTTTCGTTTTATCAAAAAAACGTCTCAAATAAAAGTTATTAGTTATTGCATTTATAATAACTTTTGTTCAATAAATTTTTTCGAAATATTTTTCTGTTGCTAAATATTCGCAAAAATCTTAAAATCGACACGAGTAAACTCCCATTTCTAGTCAACCGATCTTCATAAAAAACAATAGGGTTCTTCCTATTTAATAGAAGAATTTTTTAGTACCAGAACGAATTCTCTAAGTTGAACCGTTTTTGAGTTATCGTGTATACACACAGACACACACAAACAGACACAATCGAAAATAGGTTTTTTGGAGTCCCTGGACCATAAAACGTGGTCATCATTCAAAATCTCGACATCGAAAATTTTCGCGATTACAATACTTGCCCCTTATATATTAAGGTCGGGCAAGTACAAAGGGGGCAACAGCGCAAAGAAACTTGTTAAAAATGAGTCAAAATATAGAAACTGAGTCTTAATTGAAAGAGGTCAATGTTTTTTTTTTTTTTCCGTCGAACGACGGGGATTTCTCCTATTATATTATAAAGAATATACTTACGAACATATTCCTGGGAAAACAAAGGTATTTTACTAGATGGTGAAAGGCTAAATCACTTAAGATTCGCTGATGATATCGTTCTCATATCAGATTGTCTCGAAGACGCTGCCAAGCTGCTAGAAGAGCAAAACGAAGCGTCGAAAAAAGTTGGTCTCAAGATAAACACCCAAAAGACGAAAATAATGACAAATCTCGTCCTCAGTAGGAGATCAAATATTGATAACGTTAAAATAGACGAGGTCGTTGCATATAAATATTTGGGTCACGAAGTACGAATTGACACAAACAATCAAACATGCGAGATTGTTTGAAACAGAAGAATTTCACAAGGATGGTCAACATTTGGCAAGCTCCGAAAATTTTCAAGAGCATAATCCCATTATGCCTTAAAAGGAAAGCTTTTGAACTATGCGTCGCACCTGTTCTGATTTACGGTGCTGAGACCCTAACTCTAACAAAAGCTTCAGCTAAAAAACTTCAAATAGCTCAAAGAGCCATGGAGCGAATAATGTTGGGCATCACCTTAAGAGACAGAATACTTAATGCAGAAATTCACAGCAAAACCAAAGTAACTGACATCCTTGTGAAAATAACTACAATGAAATGGAGATGGGAGGACACCTTGCCAGAATAAAAGATGGACGCTGGAATAAACGTATACGGTACGAATTGAATGCACGAAGCCCAAAACCCAACAAGATGGGAAATACTAAGGGAGGCCTATATCCAACAGTGAATCGAAACGGCTGATTGATGATGATGATGATGACGATATTACGTTGATTATTATTACGAAAAATTATGTATTGCCGCTTTTTCTGGAGAATGTAGCCGTGGCTGATCTTCGCTCTTCGCCAATCATCTAAAATCAGCTAATACTCATTGGGCCTATAGCTCAATCCTAACGTTAATAGCAAAGCTGCCGACCGGCGTAGCGTAGTGGTAACACATGTGCTCTGCGTTGCGAAGGTCTCGGGTTCGAATCCCGTTCAGGCATGGAAATTTTCTCAAATAAAAAAAAATGTCCTGGCTAATTGCCCAGCAGCAAAGGCCATAAAATTAAAAAAAAAAAAAATAGCAAAGCTGATATGCCATTTGTATGTATTTTTATACAAATTAGTTTAGGAATAATACATAGTAAATGTATTTCAAAGCTAAAATCCCACTGGTAGTTTTTGAATACTGTTATAATTATATTTAGTGACATTTTAATTTGATAATTGTAACTATATGTATCGGAATTTATTGAATCAGTGTCAGATAATATATTTTTCATATACGTAATTATTGTGAAACATTTTAAAAAAAATACATGATACATTGATCAGTAAATAAGGTTTCCAATAATTGGAATAAACATGTGTAAACAATTATTGTTTACACATATATATTGACAAGTTATACGATAAATAAAAGGATAATATTAAAACAAATCATTCTATTTTTCAATATAACTCACTGAGAATGCATGCCTTTGTCACACTATGGTATAAGGTTAAAAAACTAACAATCTGAAATAAAATTAGAAATAATTTATACATCAGAATTTGCAGAGAATTTTTATCTAATAAATTATTTGAACAAAAATATCTCGTGACAGAATCGGGTCGCGGCGTCAAGACTTCGGCAAAGGGCGAAAGACCAAAAGTCAGGCAGTAACTATTGCAATTAGTCAAGGCCGTGCGATAGTCGGTAGATCGGTGATTCCCCGTGATTCCAAATAATATAATCATAAGCAGAGATTTTTATAGAACTTTTCAATAGGTGCAACTGATGTGTACAGTACCAGTACGCTGATTTCGACCGGTTTTTGTTTTGTTATTCGATAAAGAAAATATTTTGGCAAAAATTAATTGTTATTATTTAAATGTTATTTATTTACTTCATTCAAATAAATATTTAGAATAATGATGGAACATGAAAAACAGAATAAGAAACAATATAAATTCATATCGTGCATGAATTTTACTGGTTGGAAAAATGGCCTGGGGCTGAAAAGAAATTGACACCCCTATTCAGGGCCGGCGCTAGGCATGTGCAGTGGCACGTGGCCTCGCGGCCCAACAGGTCTCGCGCATGTGCGAACTTTCTGAATCGCGCGTACTGGCGTACACCAAAGTCCCATATAAATTGTGTATGTAGTTTTCGAGCGCACTGAAATTAGAAAGAAGAAAACGGGTGAGGTGCTTTGCATCAGCTGTGAAGCGCAGTGATTCCCCGAATACGAGAAAAAATCACACAGCCAAAAGTTGTTATTGATAGATGCCACAGAAAAAAAAATAGTGTAACGTTCTCTAAATGTATCCCTCATTAAAATATATACATTTGAACATGATAGGAGTATCTAATATGTAAACATAGCGTGGTAGCGGACAGCACCAGGTTAGGAAAATTACATTTTGACTGATGTATCTCGTTCATTTTGCGTGGTCCATCATTATTGAACCAGCCTTTTTTCATTCATAAAGTCTATCATTATTGACCACTGCGTCAATATAAATTTTTCTTGTCAATCTCGCACATGGCCTCGCGCCTGCCCTGGCACATGGCCTCGCAAATCCTAGCGCCGGCCCTGCCCCTGTTGTAAACCAATCGACTAATATTTGCGTACGAAGTGATTGTTACTAATTTTGATTTCAGATAAATTTATATAAGAAACGTAATCTCTGGGGGTCAAATACTTATTCCATTTGTAGATATAATTATTCAGTTGGATACCTATTTTATTAATTATCCATCGTATATGGTCAATAATACAATTTCTATTTTAGCCTTCCTATTTAGCTGTGTACTATTTGTATTAGAGATAGTGACGCAGTGTGACGACACAACGGTTGAAAACAAATTTAAACTACTGATTTACGTATGAGAATTTCTGAAACAAAATGTCAAGAACGACAGGGAGCTTCGTGTGTATGACAAGATAGTCAGTATGCAGTTCAAACATTCTGTTTACTAAGGAGTACGTGATATTGTTTGTCTAAGTAATATGTGTATGCACACCGTGCTCAAACAATGCTCGCACGAAAACATATTTGTTCTATGCATATAATTTACTTTATTATAAAAGATGAATTGAAATTATAACATGCCAAGAAGTAAAATCACCTGGTGTATGTAATAGGTAAATATTTATTCAGTACAATAAAGTTTAGTTAATCCAGGTATGGTCTTACAAAACGAGCGGCCCTATTAAAAGTATTACATTCGGTGCCCTGGGTGATTGTATTTGTATTATTTATTACTTTTACTAATTTTTAGGGTTTTGTAAGTATGACCACCAAAAAACCATCATACCGACACTCATGTGTCTGTATGTCTGTCTGTCTGTACGGTAGAAATTGTAGCCAAACGGTTGAACATAGAAAGTTGAAATTTGGCATACTTGTACAACTTTTTGACCCACATATAGGAAAACTATAGAGAGTTAGCGAGATTACAGCGTGGGATAAAATATAGTTCATGGAAAAATAAATATTTTTTTAAATTTTGATTTGGGTATCAAACGAAACCTCTTAATGCATGGACGCACAAACAAATTTTTATTTTTGAAAAATCTTTTTTTTATGGTTTTTTTGTTAATATAATGGCAAAAAACGTATGTCCTCTGCCCTATACCAGAGGGGTTAAACTAAAAATCTGAAACAAATCTCAATAATGTACATTGATGGAAACCGGAATAGTTCAACAGGAAATTTTGATCAAATTGGTTTTTCGCAAAAAACTAAATTTTTCAAATTTATTGTGTGATTTCAAAAGAAAGCTCTTAAGACGTAGATAAAGGAACGGGAAGTAGTTTTTTAATTTTTTTATATTAATACGATTTTTTCCAAAATTAAAAAAAAATCAGTATCCCGCACCTTTTAACCCTTAGAGGTTAAATTGAAAATCTGAAAAAATTCTAAGCAATGTACATTGCTATGAACCGGAAACGTACTAGAAGAATTTTTTATCCGATTTCGTTTTTGGAAAATTTTTTCCTTTTTTTGTGTTTATTAAATTTTTTATTTAAATTTTATTGTGGGGATATTAAATGGAAGCTCTTGAAGTGCAGATTAAGGAACGGTAATTGATTTTTGAAATACATTTCATTTTGACTAAATTTTGCCAAATATTAAGATTTTCGTTTAATATCTTAGCTAAACTAAATATATATATATATATATATTTGTATATACAAGGATACGGGACAAGGATACTTTTTGTTATGGGTAGAGAAGAGGTACGTAAATTTATTTTGCAAATATCGACCAGGAAAATAAAAAATAATTGGCCGGTTACTGAGATTCCATTTCTAGTAGAGAATCTGTTAATTTTTCATATAGTCGCAATATAAACAATGTCTCTTTAGGCGTTATGCTTTTTCGTGACAGAAGATCGCCCGCAGTGTTGCCAGTTCTGGATTTCAATGATATTTATGCAATTATACAAAAAATGTGTTAAAATATAAATTATGGTATTATTAGAGATATATGATACACGGTAGAAAAAATTTAATTGCAACCTTCGTGCCAATTGATTTAGAGAATTAAAACCAACACTTGTAGTTATGTTATGTAGTGACAGACATTCATGGTTTGGCCTTCTAATAATCATCATTCACTGACTAAATACCTACAAAACCCTGAAATGAAAATTTACACTTCACGTCAATTCATTTATACACAGTATTAATACTGCATAGCTCAAATTTGGAGGACGATTGTAGCGCAGTTGGTTAGTGTGTAGCTAGCTGTGCATAACAAGGAGTTTACAAAGAGAGAAGGCTAGCTCTGATTATAGGCGAAGTAATTGTCGCCGAGTACGGCGGATAAAATTAATGTTGTGGCTTTTCTAAAATGGCATCCACCTTGAGATTTATATGAAAAATATGAGTAAAATTTATAGTTTCACACTAAGATAAAATTTGCCTCAACTATGAAATTAATAAACCAGTATACGTAAACTTAAAGTAACAACGGTTTCTGGAATTGATAAATATAATTAAAATGGAGAAAAATGTAAATTATAGTTTATTTACATCAAAGGTTCATAAACTCATAGATTACTACAATATTTCAAACACAATAGTATCCGGATGATGAAATTCCAAATTACATACAACACTAGAAATGATAAACAATTACATAATTACTTTGTAATTTTTCTTCACACACCGCAAAAATTGTTTGCGAGCTAAAACGTTATTGCAATTTGTTTTAGTTTTTATTTCGTAGCCTGCAATTTTCTCTATTTCTAGGATTCTGTAACGAAGAAAATTGTTTTTCCTCTGCAGTTGGAAAATTTAATTGAAATGTGCTCTTTTCACGTTCATCATTCCTGAAAATATAACTTAATATTTACAACTTATTTTAAATGTTATTTCAAATTTGTATTATGCTACATTTAAATTTGCATGAAACTAGACTAACTTTTAAAACTATTTGAAAAGGATTAGCTAATAGATGTTCGAACAGTGGTATACAAAATATTTGGACGGACATAACATTTAAAAGAAAATGACGGTGGATTTGTATGATTTAATCCAAAAGCCAATCTAAGAAAGCAGAAAGACGTATGACCAGAAATGAGGTTATTGCAGGGTCGCCCCTAGCATTTTCGTGGTCTGGGGCAAAACTGGAGTTGCGGGGCCCCAAAACTAGATTTGCGGGGCCCCAAAACTAGATTTGCGGGGCCCCATCTATATATACATATATTGAATAACGATATTTACTTTAATAATATTAACTATTAACAAAGTACACATACTTATATTCCATGAAAATATAATTTTTCTCCAACTATTTATAAAACTTGGAATAATATTTTTAATGTATTGATTAGATGAGTTACGTCCATAAGTTAGTAATTATAGTTGATAGATAATGGGATTCGGACCGGTCAGAAAATAAAACAAATTTATTAACTTCGCTAACGTTTCGATTTTAATTTAAATCTTCATCAGACCTACAAAGATATATAGAAATATAGAATTATTAAATTGGTAAGTTTACATGTATAAAATTATAATGATGTTCAAATTTAACAAGTCAAGTAGTTAAAATAAGCATTACCAAATTTTCGGAATTTAAAATATAACATAAAATAATTATTAAAGAACAAAACCATATCAAATATGAGTTAAAGAATAAAAAACAATGTTCAATTTACAAGACCTTAGTTAATAGTCACGATATAAAATAACAATTTTAAAATTAATAAAAACACATCATATTGTCCGGTCATTGAACTCAGAGATAAGCATATGAATAAGCCATGTATGAATTTGGAAAAGGGTTTGAAATGGTTGAAACAGGTAAGTAACGCTATCTATTAATAAATTAGAATTTGATTATTAGGTGAAATATGTTAGATTTAGAATAGATGGCGCTTATATTATCACAGTCGGTTTTAAAGTTAAATAATTTAGGGTTCTGAATTATATGTATGCTCTCAGTAATCAACCTTTTATTGAGATTGTCTACTTTATCTAAGATTTTAGTTTATTCAAAATTAAAATTGTGATTAGTGGTGAAGAAATGGGTACTGAGTGCCGTTATTTCTTTTTTATTTTTAAATTTATCCTGACAGCTATTTTTATGTTGATATACTCGGTTTTTAAGATATTATTTAGTTTGTCCAACATAGCCTAAATCACATCCTCTACAAGTAATGTGATAGACTACTGCCGACATTTTATTAAATTCAGTAGGTTGTTTAATTTTTGAGTGGAGTTGATTAATAGTTAGAGATTAAGATTATAGAAAGCTAATTTTATATTATAGGGTTTAAAAAGTTTAGCAATTTTAAATGAAATATTTTTGATGTGTGGAAATTTTAAATACGAACAATCAGTGTTGATATCTGGAAGTGAATTATTATTGGTGGGATTATTGGGATTGTTATAAAAAATTATACTAATGATATTTCTAGGGTAGTTATGAATAATTAGATTGTCAGTGGCTTTTTTAAAATTTTTCCTATGGAATTTAGGGTCACTCAAACTGAGTATTTTATATTTACATGATTTTATAATGGCAATATTTTGTTTATATGGATGTTCTGATAAGAAAATTAAAGTACGTCCTGAACTTGAGGGTTTAGTATACATATTAGTAGATAAGGTGTCATTAGAATTACGTATATAATAATTATTTTATGTTATATTTTAAATTCAGACAATTTTGTAATGCTTATTTTAACTACTTGACTTGTTAAATTTGAACATCATTATAATTTTATACATGTAAACTTACCAATTTAATAATTCTATATTTCTATATATCTTTGTAGCTCTGATGAAGATTTAAATTAAAATCGAAACGTTAGCGAAGTTAATAAATTTGTTTTATTTTCTGACTGGTCCAAATCCCATTATCTATCAACAATATTTTTAATGTATTTTATTATTTTATTACTTGACGGTCGAAGCGCGGGGCCTGGGGCAGGTGCCCCACTTGCACCCGCCTAGGGGCGGCACTGGGTTATTGTGACTAAGTTAACAGCAATTTAAAGAAATAAATGAAATAGCTTTCGTAGGGACAAGAATAATATTACTAGACAAGCTCTAGATTGGAATATGCAATCTCGACATGTCGAGCAATGTCGACCTTATCTTCTACTACAGACTAAGTAGACCAAGCAATATTTCGAGAAGAACTATGGTAGTAGAGACGGAAAAATAAGGGAAAACGTATATATCAAATAATTGAGACTGAGTCAACTCTGAGCTGACTGCACAATATTAGAAGATGAAAATTTGAAAGTGTAACAATTTAAACCTGCGTTCATGCTGCGTAGACAATGGTTTTACCGCAGAGTCATAGCTCTCTATTGGTCGCCTTCATTACTGATACATATCTACGAAACACTGACATGTGTAAAAATTGTATGCTTTACATAAAGTTAAAGTATTAGTTGCTCAAAGTTGAACAGTTGAATATGCAGATTTGCAACAGAAACTGAAATCTAGTCAACGAAGATTGAACTCGCAAGCCTGTGCTACTTAGGCAAACCGCTTTACCACGAAGCCACTAATAAAATTGTTGTCTAGGCTGTCACATACTCTAGAGTCGACCCTGTACCTAATATTCCGAGTTATTAACATAATTTCATGCTATTTCTGTTATCCTCCAACATTAGAATTTTCCTAATGACGCGTCATTCAAAATAACTTGAAAATTAACTGCATATCCTTCTTCCATCCATTTTATCCTTCCTTATCTTTATTACTTCATCCTCTTTAATCCATCTCTATTTGTCCTTAATATCTCCAGGAGCGCAGCCTACTTGTGCCGTTGGCTGCAAGATGGCCCTAAAGGATCAATGATAATTCCAGGATATGTTCACCAGTCATATAACTAATATAATTGTATGATAATATAACCTAAATATACATGTAGAGTTCTTCATTTAATTAGTAGATGTGGAATAAGCTACCCCGGGTGATATTCTGGATTCTGTGACATTAAATTTTAACGGTCACACTTCTTGTTAATTATACAGCCAGTTTTACAAGTTCTGGTGTTATAATTGGAAAATCCCTAAATCCTCATCACCTGTTTGAATACTAAATTATACGAATTATATACTGGATTATACGAATTTACTGTATTTTGTTAAGAAAATGTTAACATTTATACCCGAACGGTTGGGACCTAATTTTCATCTCTAAACAAATATTGTAAAGGCTGCATTTAATACAACTCAGGCCTATAATTTAACTTACAGAAACTATGCTCCATACACATCTACATTTCTGAAACTTGGACCTTAACAAAACGAGAACGATAACAATCTTATAGCCTACATCGAACTTGTTGTCCTATTCAGATTCATCATCTTGCTTCATACTCCGTGTTTGTTCCTCCTTCTTCTTCTTCTTGCGGCACTATCAAATGGATTACTTTGGTCTAATACATGTACAAGGTTTGATAAAAAAATTCGCGAACTGGCGTTATAAAACCATATTTATAATTATTGATTTTACATTTAGATCATCACCTCAGTGGAGGCTGGTGAAGGGAGGACAACGGGACAATGCCCTCCCAATTATTTACTTTTGAAAAAGAAGAAAATCTTTAATAAAAAAACCTTAAACATCGCTTGTATTTAGACGAGGTCATACGTTTTCACATTAGCGTTTAAAGACACATTCACTTAACATCCGATCTTAAAGTTCTAGTGTGAAAAGGGTATTAGGCAACTCATAAATTTTGAATACGTCCGATGTGTATTGTTAAAATTAGTCTGAAAGTTTAAATTCTGGTCGATTATAAAGATAAAACAATTTTCAATAAATTTACGTTTGTAAGTGTTGCATTCTTCCGCTAGAATGCGTGAAGTTGTATAAAAAATAGCGTCATGCCCAGTTTCCAAAATATGTAAACATAATCCTAAATGTTCCTGGTTGTTGTTTTTTGTGTTAATAATATGTTGAGATATTTTTTTTTTCAAGTATTGTTTTGATTCCTCGATATATCTTTTGGAACATTCAGAACATGTAATTTGGTATATAATGTTGGGTAGGTCTAGTCTGTCAATTTTATCCTTGATATTGCTTAAAATGATATTTCTTATACTGTTGGTATTTTTTATAGCAATTTTTATGTTGAGAGGTGTCAGTATTCTTTGTAATTATCTTGTCAATTTGGGTATATGAGGGGCGGTAATGTAAGCATAATTTGTGTTCTGTGGTCTGTTTGCATTTTCAGGGGTGTGAATGTATGTGGAGCAAGTATTGATGATATTGTCTATAAGTTTTTTTGGATAGGAATTCGTTCTCGCGATAGGAATGCTCGAATAAGCGAAACTAGTCGCAGTAACTATAATAAAGATTATACAAAATTAAAATAATATTTATTCGGTGGAAATCCAAGAAAAACACCTTGCAACTCCTATTACATAACTACCAATAATCTCATACATTCAATATTTTGTCCGTAGTTTTAATTACTAGCCGGAGTGCTTTATTTTGACATTTGTTTGTAGTTCTGTGTTATTAGAAGTTTATGTATGTTCGATGTTTTAACAATTACATTATTAAAATAGTGTTTTATTATCGTATTTGATAATAATTTACTTTTTTTTTACCGTATTTTTCGGACCATAAGACGCACCGGACGATAAGATGCATCCCAAATTTACGAGACAATTTTTTGAAAATATATTTATTATTACGATAACGTGTACCACCATAAGGCGTAGACCAACATAATGTGTATTTTCACTCTCAGTACTATCATTCGTCTCGTTAATGTCACTGTTCGTATTATTTCCGTCTGAACTATTGTTGTCAATCTCTTTAGAAACCAAGTCATCTTCGATACTATCCAATGCGTTGCTTACACCGCATTTCTTAAAAGACTTTATAATCATCTTTTCTCTTACAATTTCCCATGAATTTTTTACGCAAGTACTTCTGAAATTGTCCGTTTCGTACATCCTGTTGCTGTAACATCGTGATTTGGCTTTATCATTCGTTTGTTCAACTCTTCCCGTATAAAATTATTAAATGGTTTATGAATCGACACATCTAAGGGTTGTCGTTGACTTGTAAGACCTCTAGAAATGACAGTTAATTCTGTATTCATTTCTATTATATTTCATTGGTTGATTCTATTTTATGCGCCCTGAATTGATTCGACACTAACATGGCACACTTTTTAAACAACGAACAACTATACTTTCGGACCATAAGACGCACCCCAATTTTTAGGCGATTTTTTGGATAAAAAGATGCGTCTTATGGTCCGAAAAATACGGTAAGTTTATTTGTGTTTTATGTAAGTGACGAATTGTGGAAAAAAATAATAATAACTAAATAAATAAATTTTAAAAAAGAATGAGAATGAAAGTATCGTGAATTCAATTTAAGAACTGATTTCCAAAAATAATTTAACCTATGATATAAAAATTAGACTTAAATCTTTAGGACCACCTAGACCGGAATTTTAACGATTTCCCAAGAAAATAAAAAAAAAGTTATTTCAAGTAAATTTTATTCAAAAACCTTTTTGATATGCTCTTGCCCTCAGAAATCTTTTTGCCCCACCAGAAAATAATGTCACGAGCCGCCACTGCATCACCTTCGAAATACTGCCTTGATGCGGCCACACATCTCTACTATCAAATTGTCCGCTTCTGTAGACACATTCTATAGGTATTTATGGAATCTCTTAAAGATAATGTTCCTATTGCTTTATCTCTACGATTGTTTGAAAACGTTGTCCTTTTTATGATACCTATGGGAACAAAAAAGTAACAACGAGCCAAATTAATTAAATATGAAAGTCACCATCGTTTCGCATCCGATGGTGACTTTGTTCTTCGCCAAGAACTGTCGAACCTTAAGGAAAGTGTATGCTGGTGCACTGTCGTGATTTTGGATATTGATCAAAACGTCTTGATAAGACCCGTAATATATTTCTTCTTCTGCAACCTCTCTAACAGTCATTCATCGATTAGTCTGGATTAATTTTGGAACATTGATAACATTTTTGTCGATTTTAGAAAATTAGTGCCTACCCAATCTTGTCATCCCTAATTGAAATTCTGCCATCTTTAAAATGTCCGAACCACTTACATACGCAGTTCAATAAAGAATCTTCTTTTTTAAAAGTTCTTTTCAAGTGTTTATGTGGGATATTGGTCATCTCTTTAGTTTTAAACAATATTTCTCTCAGAAACGCTGCCATTTGATCAGGTTCATCATAAAAATTAACTGTGACTACCACCAGGTGTGTATCAAGATGGGGGGTGCTTAGAGGTTTGAGCCCCTCCTCAAGCACTCAAAAAACACTAGTTTTTAGTGATTTTAAGGTACATAAATTTTCACTCATCCATTTGAAGTCATGACCTTTTTTTGTTAGGTCATCACTTGAATTTGAGAAGTAAAATCCTTTTTAGTTTTGGATGATTTTTGCCTGATAAAAATGAATGTTTCGGTCCAACCCTGTCCCAAAATAATTTTATATTCTAGCCTCCCCCCAAGAAAATTCCGGGGTCCGCGTCTATCTTAGATCCAACCATCACCACAAAGTACTTAAACAAAATACTCTAACAGATATTATTATCGAATAAGATAATAACGTGTTATATTACGTTTACAATTTCATAATGTATTTATTACCTACGGTAGTAATGGAAACGTACCTACATATTTGTCAAAATAATTACTTTGAACGTATATCGCATAAATATGAAAAGTTATAAAACGTTATTACGTTGTATCAAAAAATGTCTCAAATAGTTGTTAGTTATTACTTGTATATCAACTTAAGTCAAATAAATTTTTAGGAAATTTTTCTCTGTTGTGAAATAGTTGTGAAACACATAAAAGTAATATTTGTAAACTATCCATTTCGGATGAAAATCTGTACTAAAAGTTGACAAAAGTTGGATATTTATTCCCGAAGCTTCAATATGAAATTTCTCTTTTCAAACAGTAGTAGGTTACGAAAAGTCAACTAAAAAGTTCATTTCGACAGGAGTACTACAAGGATCTATCTTAGGCCTCCTTCTATTTAATATATTATTAACGACTTACCAAAAGCGAAACATGTTTCTTATTCGTTATATGCATATGACACAGCAATTTTTGCGCAATCTTATAGAACTGGGTACAAATATTAAACGTTTGGAAGGAGCTGCTGTGAAATTTATTAAATATATAGATTAAATGGAAAATCTAAATTAATGAATCTAAAACTGAGGTTATTTTATTCACGAGGCGTAGACCAAATCTTAGAAGAAACATTTCAATTCAAAATTCTGATTTCGAATGGAAATCAAACATTAAATATTTGGGAGTTAACATGGACCAGAAATTAAATTTTATTTAACATACAAATATTATTTGCAGAACTGCAACAACTGCTATGCACAATTTATTCCCGCTACTCAATCGAGATTCAAGACTTTCACCAAAGAACAAAATTCTTCTGTATAAAACCTGCATTCGACCGACTTCAACTTATGCTGTCCTGTCTGGAGTAATACCTCCTGTCCTAATTAAAAAAAAAAAAAAAATCAGGTGATTCAAAATAAAAGTGGTTGGAAATTATCCTAGATATATAAAATAGTAGATATCCATGAAGAGTTAAATATTCAATTAACAAAAGACTTTATTTTCAAGTTAACAGAGGAATTCTTTGCTTAGTGTCTCTTTAATAATAGTCCTCTTATTCAAGATATTGGAAAACATAAATTACACGAACTTCCGTTTAAAAATATAAGCATAAAATAACTAAGCACATTTTATACTAAATTCCCGTCCTTATTTACCATTACTGTTGTTATTTTTTTTTAGTTACATATTTCATTTTATTATTTTTTTTTTTTGCTGTTTAAATAGTTTTTTATTGAATTTTTTCCCTATGCATATTAGCTTATGATTGTAATTTGCTATATTTTAATTGCTACAAATATTACATGTAAGGTAATTAAATCATGAAAAATGTTAACTTTTTCGATACTTAATTATCGAAATTAATCGAAAATGAAGTATGTTACATTTGTATTATAAATTATTGATTCTAATAAAGTAGATATTTCTCAAAAATCCGTTCAACCGAATATGCTCTGCATGAATCCACAGACCAACAACACAATAAAAACAGTTGTTTTGTCTTACAAAAAGCCTAATTCGTGCTTATTTGTGACAATTTCGAAAAGTGAAAATTGGTATGATTACAATACCTCCCTTTCTATATATGACGATCTGTAAAAATTTCCGGCGTATTAAGAATAGAATTACAGTGCACCAAATTCATTCAGTTTATAGTCCTCCCTCTTCACTGGCTAGGTATTGCACAACGCGTATTTTTATGTCAAACCTCGTATTTATATATATTTCAATGTAACAGGTTTATAAGTTCCCATTACCCCCAAATATTATCGGAAAATAGCTATGACGTAATACCCAACTTTTAGTTATAAATACAGAGAAAGTTTAAAATGAAAATACTTTACTGTCAGAAATTTTTAAACCAGTAACTCAACGTTGAAGTGGAAGGTAATTTTGAAACAATGTTAATAATACTCATCTGATATATGCCTACGCACTTATATTATAATTCATGATATAAACTTAGATTACATTACTCCCAGACTGTGTCAAAGGAGACTTATACTTGGCAACTTAGTCACGAACACACAGAACAAGCATAAAATGTTTTCTTAATATCGTCGGAGAGAAATTTTTTATAAGATTTCAGGATGTTTAGAATTTGAGGAGAATTATATAATGACACAAAAAACAATGAAGTTTTGTATCTGTTGTGTCATTTTCATGCTTTAGTTTATACAACAGAATTTAAACATGTTTCAACAATGAAATATGGGTGTTAACAAAATTGGAATGTACACAATGTGCTATTCTGTACAACATTCTAGTATGTCCGTACACTTCGTTCCGCAGTTGAGGAATTTTTGTTGAAGAACTCTCTTTTTCAGTATTGTTAATAAAATTAACTTTTATCCGCAATCATACAACTCAGCAAGTGACTAAAAGAAGCGCCGTGGATGTCAAAAAATACGCTGGGAAAGTTAAGATTATATAAAATAAACAAGCTTAAAATTCTGACAAAAAGAGGCCCAGGATAGGTACCGATAGAGACAGGCCCGGACAGGAACCTAAAACCACAAAAACACTACATGTATACATATACATAAATAACTATTTGAACAATATTTTAACAATTTGTATTTAATGAATTTCGAAGAAGCTCACTACTTTCTGCCACTTTATCGATTATATCTAAATTCATTAAAAGGTCTTTTTTTTACCACCATTGTCATGAAGAAATTAAAATTATCAGAAGATAAGGTGCTTCTCTAGTTCTCCAGATTGAAGTTTGTTATAACGTATCTCAGGGAAACGTTTCCGATCTAGATACGAAAAATCGACGTACAATTGCCCATTTGCGAGAAAACGGCGTTCCATTCCCACTGAAACTGTGTCAAAAATAACGTTATGGACTTTTATCTTATATGCAGTGGCTGCATCAAGAACAACTTCATCTCGCGCTGTCTCACCTGACATCAATTTTCTTTTCTTGAGTCTTTTTTGAGAAAATTTTGTTTATATTTCTATTTCAGAGTCTTCAAATTTTTTCAACTCTTTATTCGTTACGTTACACCTAGAGAGTATAATTTTTTTTTTTGCTATCTCCCAGCGCTGTTGGTTAGACGGCCCTTGACCAGACGGGCCATCGGGCGTTTGCCCGATCTGCCCTATGGCCAGTCCGTTCCTGGTTAGAGAGAAAAATTGTACGTAATTTTACACTTTGACCAACAGTTATACTAATATAAACTAGCGCGTTTTTAAATACAATTTTCTCTCTTTATATCAAATATATCTTAAGGATTTTAATGATTTTGGTTTGTTTTAAAAACTATCTTTGCAAAAAGAACATAATTCATAAACATTAGCCAACAAAAAAAAAAAAAAAAAAAAGGGATAGTCTTACGATTGTAATTTAAAGGCTAGTAAAAAAATGCAAGTCTATAAGACGCATACTAGAGCAGCAAATTGTGCGTGTACAAAAATTAATTGCGTTTGAGTTTAATACCTCAAAATGCCTTCAGAACAATCGACCCCGCTCATCTGAAGATTTTAAACTCAACCGCGAGTAATTTGTGAACAATATACTGCTCTAGACTGCCTCCAGTTAGTTCGAATGCTTACGAGAGACTGTAGCCTTTCAACTCGCTGATTTGTGAGCAAAGCCGGGCAAGTTAGAGATCTTTTAGATACAAGCCCTTGTAACCTCAAGCTTTTTTAACAGTTAGTGACGAAAGTGAAAGTTCAATCTTCTCTAAAATGACGTGCGAGAATAGTTGAAGACCAGTCACGATCAGGCAAAATCTTAAATGTAGCTTTACTCACGTGCGCAATGTTGCTTTTAGTGTTCACGAATGAAATAGTTACTGTTTTTTATAAGATATTAGTTATTCGCGGTAACCTTCAGACAATTTCGTAACCTGCTCAAAGCAAGGCAATTATGCTTGTAGAGCAAAAAATCCAAGTCAGAACATGCGGGTTGTTAGTTTCGTTGAATTTAATTAATAAACTTCCACCCGAATTTTTGCATCATTACGAATTTGAACGGGACGCGCAATTCGGTGTTCGTCAACAACTTTTGTAAACTTCACTGTAAACAGGATACATTTCCTTATGGATATCTTTTGCAGGTTCCTTTTGCCCACAAAAAAACGAACAACAGCACGCTGCTCTTCCACAGTATACTCTTCGAGAACGATCGCTATTTTCACTCTACCTGCGGACGCACCCGGCAACTGTCATTTAAGTGTTATGAACCTGAATTATGTTGCCACCTAATGACACTTTTTGAAATAGCTCACTGCTATTTTCAGCTTTCCAACATCGGTTTGTGACTTAATTACTGACTTCCCCTCGTATTATAATACATAAAATTTAAAACAATTACTTTAAAACTATAAACTTTCTTAATGAATTTAATACTTGTAATCGTAAGTGAAATTCAAATGTTACTATTTTAAGCTGAAGATGCGTTAAATATAATGAACGTGAAACGTCCCATGTAATCTTGTTTTATTTCTTCTCACTCTTAACTGATTATTTAAGAAGACCATTTATTTATATATATTTATTTTTTGCTGTATTTATATAGCAAAAAACTGAATTAAACGGCTTTATTAAGTTGTGTGGCTGCACATCAATATGCCACGTCACAGCTCCATTTCTCGTGAAGTGTCCTTACTGTCCGATTCTAAGCCTGCTTTCTATTTGATGTTCAGAGGTTTTCATTCTTCCGGTTGCTTCATATATCATTCATTGATTTGGATCGAATAGCTGGAGCATGGAGCCGGTATTTAAAAGTAAAAACTTTCTAAATGGTTTCGCCATTTACTTGCAAATTTGTTACTTTTTCATGATTGTCTCATTTCAATTTAAAATAATAAAGGAAAGGCTCCAGACAGTCCAAAATAACAAAACTTATTAAACAATGACATTGAAACTTTCCTTCAGTTTAATAGTGTATCCATAATAACACTCAGACGAAACGAGTACTTTTGGAGCCTAGGGCGAGTAAATAAAACTGTGCCGTTACTGAAGTAAACGTCATCACTTTTAAAATGTATGAGGATCTTTGACTAATTTAGAAATTTAAACAATTTAAAATAATTTCAATTAAAATTAATATACACTTAAAATATTGCAGTAATTTCATTTTTCATATTAGGTATGGAATTTTCGTTAATGAATATGGAACCTTTTTGTTTTTTTTTATGCTCTTTCTAATGATATTTATTATTTTGATCATCGACCCACGACTTTTCTTATCTAAAACTGTTTTCACATGTTAATTTGCTATAGATACTTTTGGAAAGAACATCGAGTATAATGTAATCTAATACCAGGCCTACATTTTAAGTTTTTACAAAAACTAAGAGATAATTTTTTTTTGAACAATCTGTTTTATTGCTTTTCAAAATATTCGCCTTTAAGATTTATACACTTTTGCATGTGATCAAACCAATTTTCGAAACATTTTTTCCACTCTGAAGTTGGTATCTCAACAACATGGTTTTCAAATGCTTCAACACTTGACATTGATAGGGTGACCAGATTTCGGTGAAGGGAAACCGGGACAGGGAAAAAAAGAAGGTCCTCACCTCCCAGTTCCAAGTGAAGAGCAAAAAAAGGTCCTCACCTCCCAAATCCAAGCGAAGAGCAAAAAAAAGGTCCTCACCTCCCAGATCCAAGTGATGAGCCAAAAAAAAGTCCTCACCTCCCAAATCCAAGTGACGCGCAAAAAAAAGGTCCTCGCCTACCAGATCCAAGTGAAGCGCAAAAGAAAGGTCCTCACCTCTCAGATTGACTAGTTATAATATTTCTTTTCTTACAAATGCAGAATTATGTAAAAACCGGGACAATCGACCGTCCCGAAAACATTTTTCGGGACACTGGAACAGTTGACTTAAAACCGGGACAATCCCGGAAAACCGGGACGGATGGACACACTAGACATTGGGGAACAAAAAAAAAAACAAACTGGGATAAATCAGGTGAATTCGGGCAATGAGACATTAATTCGATGTTTTTTTCCTTCAAATAATCAATTGTTTAACGTGCTGTGTGGGAGGTTGCATTGTCATGATGAAGAATGATACGAAGTTTTTGGTTGTTTTTCCCGATTTTGTCGGTGACTTCTGGCAAACAAATTGTTGTATATCATTCAGCATTAACTGTTCTCCGATCCTCTAAAGGAATGGTTGCGACATGTCCAGTACAACTGAACATGTCGAACATATGTGAACGAACAACTTTTGTAGGTTTCGGTTCATCTTGGAATATCCAAACAGTGATTTGTTGCTTAGTTTCTGGTTCATAAGAATAAATCCAAGTTTCGTCACCTGTAACGCTGTTGTATACGGATTTTGCAGTACCTAGGTTACATTTTTTTAACATACCATTACACCAATCACCACGAGCCTTTTTTGAGCTTCGGTCAAATTATGCGGAATCCATCGGGAATAGATCTTTTTCGCAGCTAAATGTTCAAGCAAAATCGACTGTATTGCAGTCTGCTATATACCAAAGGATGCCTCTATCTCACGGTAAGTCACATGCCGATAGTCTTCAATCATTTTGCGCATCGACGTTTTTTGAATCACAACCGATTTTGGTCAAGCTTTACGAGATTCATCACTGACGGACGCACGACCACTACGAAATTCTGCAAACCAATTCGACCCATTCTACGAAGACGTAAGTCGTATCTCAATATTTTCAGTTTTTAAATTATGTAAGTTAAATATTAAAATAATCGTGTAATCTTTCTGTTAAAAAATTCGTAACTCACAAAACTATAATTTTGGTAGCATAACCTACAGTTTTGTGTGATATATATATATATTTTTTCACATAAAGAATATCGTGTATTCTCATATTTTACTTACACAACTATTGACAGTCTTCGTAGGACGGGTAGGATTGTAAAGAGTTTTTTCTGATGATGCTTCATTACCAAAAGTTGAACGAAGCGCATCTATGTATTGTTGTTGTTACGCCTTAACTTAAATCGTAAAAAATCATTCAACAAAAAACTTCACGAATTATATCCATTTTTTTCACAAACTTGTTTTTTTTAAACGCTCACTGTCAACAAACTATTTAATTTTATAAGCTGCTATTGATTTCACAATAAGAATTGTCATATTTTACGAATATAGTAATGACACATTTCAATATTGCCATCTAGTGGTCGTTTGTAAAAACAAAAGGTAACCCTCGTACAGTATAATAGCCTGACTCGCTTGCGCAATGTTGCTTTTCTTGTTCACGAATGAAATAGTTACTGTTTCTTACAAGATGTTAGTTATTTTTGGTAATCTTCCGACAATTACGTAACCCGCTCAAACAAAGTCAATTGTGCTTGTAGATTACAGCAAAAAATCCAAGTCAGAACATGCGCGTTGTTAGTTTCGCTGAATTTAATTAATAAACTGAGTTCTCCCATTTAAATTTATTACACCGTTATTGCAGTCTTATCAGTCAGTCAAATTTATTATTCGCGGTGACAAGAATATCTATTAGATATGCGCATTAAATCTGTTTATGAACTTATTCTTTAATTGTTATTACCTTATTAGAAACTTCATCCACGAAGAAGCTAACGTATATTTTAAATAAGTAAATACATAATAATAATAATAATAATAATAATAATAGCACTATGTGTATTTAGCTCCACTAGTCTCTAGTATGACGCGGCTCAAAAGGTTGCTGAAGTTTGAGATTAGTGGACGCTTGTCAAGACCTGACAAACCCCTTAATAATAATAATAATATTTATTTCATGCTAGACATCTTACTACGTTTACATTTGTCAGTACATATATGATAAATTCAATGAACAAAAGTAGAAAAACATTTGAAAACATTGAAAAATGAAAATACAATATTAAATATGATAGAAAAGAGAGAATATATATATATATATATATATATATATATATATATATATATATATATATAAAAGGTGGTATTGGTTTAGGTCTTAAACCATCCTCCGCCAGGTACTGCACTTCAGGCTTACCACAAGGTAGCACGTCATACGCGAATACCTGACGGGGAAAATACACACTGCTGCATCCCAGACCCTGAAGATGTGCGGCAGCGACTAGTGCACTACGCCGTGCGTCTTCAAAGTGCGTAAGGAACCAAGCAAACATCACAATATATACATATATATATAAAATTAACAAAAGTAGAGAAAACAAAAAAAAAAAAAAAAAAAACGAAAAATACAGCTTACATGTTAGATGTAAGAACTGAAATTTATTTTGAAAAAATCGTCCGAATTTTAGAGACAATTCTCAATAAGAATTTTTTTGTTTTTGGACTTAAATAATCTAATTGACAAATTTTTTAAAGAAGCTGGTAAGTAGTTAAAGAAAGTGGCTGCCATAAAAATACCATTCCTAGATTTAGACAATTTAAGTCTTGGTAGTCTGATGTTGCCAGCAGAGCGAACATTGTAAACATGTCTAGAGGATACGGTTACATATTTGTTCGGGTTTTCTTTAACGTATACCAGACAAGCATAAACAAATAGACTATAAAAAGACAAAAGCTACATTTCCTAAAGAGCTCTCGGCAGTGGTGCCTGTTAGGAACATTATTCAGGATTCTTACAGCACGTTTTTGGAGTAAGAAAATTCTGTTGACAGACGAACTTAAACCCCAGTGAATTATGCCGTAAGTTAAACGCGACTGAAAAGCAGCGAAATAGAACATACGCAGCATATCAAAAGACACGGACGTTTTAAGAACTTTTGCCAAATAGTTGATGTGATCATGCCAGCTAAGTTGACTATCGATATAAATCCCAAGAAATTTGATTGGCCCTCCGAACTGAATATTAATTTCAATATTGCGGTTAAGAGAAAAAATCATTTGTTGGGTTTTATTATTATTAAGGGAAAGTTGGTTTGAAGTAAACCAATCTTTAACTTTCACCATTTCTTGTTCTGTATTTCTGACCACATCGTTAACAGATGTATGATTTGTCAGGACAGTAGTGTCATCGGCGTAAAGTATAACTTAAACACTTTCAGGAAGCATAAAACAGTAACAGATCTAAATCTGCAATAAAAAATGGTTGTTTTTGGTTTTCTTATGGTGCTTTCATAAGATTATACCTACATAGATAATACTAGATATAACATTTCGATCTGCAGTATAGTCCTCATCTGCAGTAAGTGCAGATTTGACTTGCTGCTGGCAAGGACTGCATTGCATATCGAAATGTTACATCAAGTATTATTATAAATACATTATTAAATTGAATCTAACTTTCAGTGTCATTATTGAATATTTTAAGCTTCAAAACTCAATTCAATATCAATACAAAACTTATATTTGAAATAAATTAGAAATAGGTTTTGTTCTGGAGATAAAGATTCGATTCCCTCTCACTTTTTTCTGAGTTCGATGACTCTAGATCAACTTTTTTAATCCCAAGATACAATTGATCTAATCCCTCTGAAATAATCCTAATCATTTGAGAAAATACAACTAAAAAATCACAAACTTGATAGCAAAAGTCTTTAGAACATTTTCAAAGTCTTTAATATCTTTCACAAATATACTACGTTCGTTTTTGGTTTTAATCCGACTTTTATCGCTATTTACAGAAACAAAATGGATTCCGTATGTGTGCTTCGGTAGTTAGAGAAACTTTCCGCTTGGAAAATCTGTGAAAAAGTAAACTGAGGCCGCAGGGAAAACTTCCATGTGAGCTGTACTGATTTCTTACTACCAATATTTAAATGTTTGTCAAACTGTTTGAAGTTGGTAAGGAAATGATAGTAACTGACAGAAAATTTATAAGTAAAGGATTCCATACACGAACAAACAATTTGCGTTACAACAAACGCCGCGAATAATTTGATTGTGTATGATTTGATTTGAGTTGTTGCGCAATAGTTGAACTAAATCAAACGTGTTTGATATTATATGCGCAACAGGCCGAAACATGTATGGCAGTGTTTGACAAACCGCGCTTCAGTGGAGTGATTTCGCTAGGTTTCTAAGTGCATTTATTTTGAGAAAATGGCGTCAATTAATGTTAATAAATAATTTTGGCGTGGTTTTGTAGAATTTTATCGTTGATGAAGTTGGTTGTAGGTTATTAGATTTTCATGAGTAAAATTACACCTTGTCTTCAACCAGTCTCTGCTTCCATCCAAACTCTGCTTCCTTTTTTGTTTGAACATTTCTACATTTCCGTAGCAATACCAATTATCAAAAGCTAAATAGTCACATTCTGAGGACATCTTTACACAGTAAATATCACAACTGAACTAAAGTTTGCACAAATGTATCGTGTAAAATCGCCTACAGACGATATGCCGAATGTTGGCCAACGCTTGTACCACCGTTACGGCGGCTACGGACGGTGTGGCAAGTAACGTTCAATTTATACATTTCTCTAGCTTCGCGTATTATGTGTACGGACAACAAACTACAAGTCATGGCCAACGTACGCTGGGTTTGGCGCTGGCCGACGTTTGCTTCCAAGATGGTATTATTATCACAAGTCAAAGGAGTTTGACCCACGTTAGGGCAGACTTGCATATGCATGTCGCTATTGTACACGCGATACAAATGTCCACCAATGCTAAATGTTACATCCAACATTGGTACCAGCGTTGGTCAGCGTTACACGCATCATTAAATATTGGTGGACAATTGTATACGCGTAGCATACAGACGATATGTCGATCAAGCACCAGCACTGGCCAAATGCAAAAATAACGAGCATAGCCAACATTAGTAAAATGGCATGATAGTGAAAGTGAGGTTATGGTCGCAACTTCGACCTTACTTTTGCCATTTAAATTGGATTAAAAGTAAAAAAAAAAAAATACTTTTTACTTTAAATAAACTTCAAACTTTTCCTGCCTTTTTGGAACAACACTCTCGATTGTTGCGATGACCTGTGTGTGCGTGGTGTGTTTAAGGTAGTTTCATGCATATGCAAGTCTGCAGCAATTTTGGTTAAACTCCTTTGACGTATGATAAAAATGCCGCCAAGGAAGCTATCGTTGGTCAGCGCCAACCTTAACGTACGTTAGATTAGACTTTGTGATGTGATTGCCGTACACGCGATACGAGGAGCTAGAAAAATGTAAACATTGGTCATCCCTTGCAACACTGTGTGTATACACCTTAAGTATAATTTGTATCGAATAGGGCCAAAACAAGTTAGTGGATTTGCACAACAGCTTGCTGGGCACAACAGGATAGTTGAGCAAATTTTTTGATCGTGTATGGCACTCTTTATGTACGTTGTTTCCATCAATCGCAAATACATTTTTAAATGCGACATGCCGGATGCTTGAGTAAATGTTTTAACAATAACAGTATTCATGTTAACACATGTGGGTACTTTACAGATTACAAATAACTTTGAAGTTTATTATCTATTACAGTACCTCTAAACCCTAAATATGTTATAATCTCTAAGCCATCACGTTTCCCTTATTTCATTTAGCTAATATCTGATGTACTGTCACTAATCAGATAGAAGGTGTTACGAACTTGGAGGGGGATGTAGCACAACCAATTACAACATCTAAACAAGCAGCTACTGAGGACATATTTACGCAGTAAATATCATAGGTAGACGATTACAATGGATAGAACCCGTTATGGGGATGAGGGAGAACAGAATGGTTAGGAGGATATGGGAGAGAAAATTGAATACCGTCGATCAGTGGGAAGATCTCACAAGAGATGCCGAAAGCAATTAATTGAAGTTCTAACAAGTGTTGGTATACAAGACACATACAAAGACCGTTGTGTGGAGGTAAATGTTGAAAGCAGAATTCGCAAAGCAAGAGGCGTTTTCATCCATCTTATCCGTACAGGACAATTAGCAATACAACATGGTGGACTAATGTAAGTGCGACCAAAAGTCAACTCGACTCACAGTACCCAGAGAAGATGAATAAGTTATTTTGAAATTAGTCAGTCTAAAGCTGCATTCACACTTTCAAAATTAATACACGGTACGCTGTGAGTTGTGGATAAATTCAATAAACTGTTGTAACTTTTAATAACACCGTTCTCAGCTACGAAAATAAATGCGTAACGAATTTTTTGACATCTATGTTTTCTCAAACTAACTACGAAGGAGTAAATGCATTTATGTGACTTTTAAAGAACCCGCCATCGGGGAGATCATGATTTCTTACAATGTTTTAATAACAAAATTGTAGTCGCAACTACAGCAATTCTATTTCGTTTCACTATTTCCGAATATTGTTCAAAATTTATGCGACAGCAATTGTTAGGTTATGTAAAGTGAGATAGCTAATTCGTGTTTATATGTCTGTCTCATTTAAACAGTGTATTAAGTATAAGTTTGCAAACTTTGTCTACAATCCACAACGTACAGTGCACAAAATTTATAGCTATGAACGGCAGATTGAGTTACCATATGATAAACTGATTAGTCGCAATCTTCAATGAATGACTCCCAACACACTTTGCATTAATTTATAGCTCCAAATGTGACTTAAGAGTAAAAACATATTTTGTAATATTATCAGAAAAACTCACGGGCGAATCTCATATATATATATATTACGTAACATCAGTTACACATATTCAGTATCAGCTACATTCATTCATTGGGAGACAGTGAGATGAATCATTCATTCATGTAAACACATCATTATTGTAAGATCGACAGAGAGACTCGTAGGGGAGACTTACGGTTTCATTTAAGTAAACACATTCACTAGCATTTAGTTAAGTTTCAATTAGTTAGTATTACATCAAACGATCGTTCAGTCAATATCAAGTTAGCTAATAGTAGGTTAGTTTTAGACATTAACTCACATGCAGATCATTCCGTTTATAATACGCACTGTAAAAATTGGACTGAGCAAATATGGACTAACAATAAACTAGGGATGGGAAAAAAACATCGATGTATCGAAAACATCGATGTTTGTTTTAAAAACATCGATGTTTTTACCATCGATGGTCAGCTGGCGATAGTATCGATAAAACATCGATGTCTACTACCGATGTCGATGTTTAAACTTTGAAATTCAGAAACTACCGCTAGAGGCGCTGGAATCTTAAAAATTTAATTTTTATTAAAATTAGTACATAAAATATAAGCGCCGTCTATTGTGATATAACAATACTAATAGTGTTAGTTCTTATTCTTCTTAGCAGTTAGCAGAACACGAAAAAATAAGAAGAAACTTCTAATTTTTGCAAACAATGCGAACAACCAACGACGCCAACACACATTTTCTTTTTGAGTCTTGTTGACACTTTCCCAGTTGTTATTCCTCCAATCCCTGGATTTTTGTAAGTTGTCATTAGTTATTTTTTTATATATTGAAGATGGCTTTTCCTGAACAAAATGATCAAAAGCTTCAATTAATCGGTAAAAGTAACTTGAATTGAAAATCTAGTTCCGCCTAAACCAAAGGAACAGATTTTATTTCAACTTAAAAAAGTATGAAAATAATTGTGTATGACAGTGTTATTTTTATGTTAAATAATATAAAATTAACATTAAGATTCTATATTAGTATTGTAATAAAATCCAATATTTCATTTTAGATATGTAAAAATAGTAAGGTCTGTTCCTTTGATTTAGGCGGAACTAGATTTTCAATTCTAGTTATTTTTACCGATTGATTGAAGCTTTTGATCATTTTGTTCAGGAAACTTCAATATATAAAAAAATATCTAATGACAAATTACAAAAATGAAAATTGTGGTTAGTTCCGCCTAATCGTTTGGAATAGACTGTAGGTACAAATTAGGATTATTATATTGGGTATAATAATGTTAATGTGAAATTAATTACTATTAAAAAGGAATATTTTTATTTCAAAATCTAATAAATGCTTTTTGTGTATTATATGTTACTTTTTTCGTATTTTATCTTTACATTATAAAATAAAACCTATATAACATAAATAAATAGCTTTTTTAATATTAATAAAACATCGATGTTTTTCCTTCGATGTTTTTTCAACATCGATAGTAAGGCGCCGATGTTGACATCGATGTTAAACATCGATGTTTTGCCTTCGATTTACAACCCTACAATAAACAGTAACAAGTTTAGCAATAACCGATTTGCTGATGACGTAGCAGAATTACGAAAATAACGAAGAATTATGACTTCAACACATGCTATACAACAAGTTGTTTCTATAAATTAATAAATATCCAACTTTTTATATTATTTTAATTCAATTTTAAATTAATTTTAAATAAGCTGGCATGCCCGGTGTCTGTCCCTCTATTATTACTCTGTCTGTTGTTCTACGCCCCATCCGTATAAACGGCTGAACAATAGACTCTTTGTAACCAGTGCCTGAGCAGGAAGACCCTGAGTGTATTTTTCTTGCCTGTTTATAAAAATAATGAAGTTTTAAGTCATATAAAAGGGACTTTAGCATGCGAAAATATTTTCTGAACATGTTGGTGTCAAAACAAACTTTCGTAGATTAATAGATATAGAGTATTTCCATGCAATTCGTCAGCTCACGTTTATTAAAAACACAAAAAAAATCAGGGACCGTGAGAGTCATAAAAATAGGCTTATGTTAGCATAAACAATGCTATGAACACTCTGGTGTTTTGTTTTTGTTTGTTTTTTTTTTTTTTTAAATCAGTGTAGCCCTTCTTTAGTTTTCAGGCAACATTCACAAAAATGAACTAATTTATATTTTATAACGGGTGTGTTTTTTTATTCATTTCATTACTCATTTCATTATTATATAAAAAAAATTAATGAAAGGTACATCAACATCTTGGGATATTATTACCCGGTATTGCATTTTATATGATATTGTAATTATATTTCATTGTGTGGGTATTATGTATGTTGGTGTTAGTCTATATTTCTCTGTTTAGTATTGTGTCTGGTAGAAATGTATATAGTTTTTTTTTGTTATTGTCGTTAAGTGCTTCTTGTAGGGTGTCAGGTATTTGGTGTTTCTGCCATATTGCGTCATATTTTGTGCATTCTGTAATAAGGTGTTGTACAGTAATAATTGTGTTCCAGTCATTACACAATGGGGGATCTTTTGTCTTCATTTTGTAGCTGTGTGTTATTCTTGTGTGTCCAATTCGTAGTCTGGTAGTGGAGGTTTGCTCTCTTCTTGTTCCCTAGAATGGGCATTTCTTCGTGACGGATTTTATTGTTCTTAGTTTATTAAGTTGTATATTTTGCCATATATTGTCTACTTGTTCTCGGATTTTACGTTTTATTTAATTTTACATGTCATAGTCTTGTACGGTTGAATTGAATCCTTTCTAGTCACTTCTTTGGCTGCGGCATCTGCTTTTTCGTTACTTTTTATGCTTATATGTGAGACCAAGCTAATTATTGTGTTTTTTTCTTGTAGGTTGTGTATTTTGTCTTGTATTTCTTGGATGATTTTATTGCTAATATATATTTTGCCTATAGTGGTTAGAACGCTCAGGGAATCTGAGTAGATGATGTATTTGGAGCTTCTTTGATCTTTTTGAGCGATGTGTATTGATGAATGATTTCTTCTTCTATGACCGCTGTTCCTACTTTATCTCCACATTTTGAAGCATCAGTGGTTAAAGAACATAGTCTTTGTATTCTTCTTGGATTCTGTAGAATTCCTTGAGGTATACTTCTATGCGAGTGTCTTCTTTTCAATACTGACTTAAGTGTAGGTTGATTGTTGGCTGACTAATTTTCAATGGTGGAGTTGTACTTATACATCTGCCTTGAATCTTTTGTGGGATGGAAATGTTAAGATCGTTCAGGGTTTTTATTATATGTATTTGTAGTGGTTTGTTGGTTTTGATTTGGTGGATATATTTTTTGATTGAAAAAAAAATGATTGGAAGATGGGGTGATTTGTTTTTCAGGCGAGATTTGTGCTATAATTTAGTAGGAGTTGTGTTCGTCGTGAGTGTAGGGGTTGTTCGCCGGATATGTTTAGTAAACTGTTTATTGGGCTCGTGCGGAATGCTCCATTTACTAGTGTGATTTATTTATCATTAATTTATTTAACTCAAAAACTGCTAAGTTAGTTAGTTAAAATGTTTAGCGCTCAGCAACGTTGACTATGTTAGAATAAATATAACAATAATTAACAGTATTTTGAACATTGTTGTAGATTACAATCAGCTGATGGGTAAACCATCTTGATGATGTTAGTCCCGAAATTTTAAAATTGACGCTTAGAAAAATGTCACAAGCGATCAGCGCTGGGGTTATCCAACGTATCGATACTTTATATTGATCTCAGTATTGCGTCGTAATATCGGTATTGGAAATAAGTATTAATATTTCGTGATATCGATTAATGTACTATTAAACAACGAGTAAAAAAAATGTATTAAAAAGGTAAGTATATTTGGGATAGCTTGAGCTTAATTTTTTTTATGCATATTTTTACTAAGACTTTTCAAATTAAAATATTAGTTACTATTACATAATTTGAATTTTAGTATTAATTAGTGATGTGAGCTGCAGTAAGTTACCAAAATAATAATTTAACGATTTCAAATTGGCGCCTAATTATTTCAATTCGTGTGTGACATTTTTATTATTAGTGACATTATGTTATTTGGTGCTGCTATATGTAGTAGTTAATTTTAAGCTCAGAGTTTCTGGTTAAAATGAACACTATTAAAACATTATAATACTAGCGTCAGCGAATCAGTGCAGTTACGTCACACGACGTAACAAACAATTGCATTGTTCCAAACAATACAATCGTTTGTTACGTATTGTGACGTAACTGCATTGATTCGCCGACGCTAGTATAAACATTAAATACCATGATTAACCACTACGATCACTGATTCACATTACTAAACAGATATTATCGATCATAATTATAACCAGTACCAGTAAAAAAAGTATCGAATACAAAAATAGTAGAATCGAAAGAAGAGTATCGGTACCTTACTAGTATTGATAATATCGTTTCATTCCTATTATCAAGTAAGCGATGTGACTGCCATGATAGCTCCATTGAACCGATATATTTTAACTCAAATTATTGCAAATTTCTGAACATTTTAATTACATTTCTAATATAAAATTATAAATAAAAATATAAGTCCACGTAACTCATAATAACGCTACTGAATAAATATTTATAAGATTTGCCAAAAATACCCTTAAACGATTTTTAATTACACGTAAGAGTTCTTACGTCAGCAAATCGTTACGTTCATTTGAACGCCACAAAAAATGTTCAATTTCCTTTTATTCTGAAAGCAATAAATTTTCTCCCATACATCTTTCACACTTCCCAACATTTTTTACAACATTTTTTCGCAAAACTTGCAATATTCTCTCTAATATCAATTGCAAAAATTTGTAAAATTTAATAAAAGTAAATATCGTTTTCAACGATATTAAAAAAAATAGATAGTAATCTCGTGACTCGTGGCAACCTAAAAGAACGAAATTCCTATTTAGTTACGCCTAAACATTTGGAATAACCTTTATAATTAAATCTATTTATTATTGTAAAACAATTAAATTGTTATTATAAGAATCAAATGTGTTTTCCGTTTTATAGAAAATATATTCATTTTTCCTTACGATACTTTGTTAAAAAATATCGATATTTTGTTTCAATACGATACCGGTATCGATTCTTTTTATTCGATATTATCGATACCTAAATATCAATACTTTCTTAGTATCGCATATCCCTACCTGTGACTTTGCCCAGTACCTGTTGTTACTCTCTTCAGTGCCGCATCTAAATCTCGCTATCCTTCTGACTCTACCCCCTGATCTTCGTCTTTCCTCCTTCAAGTATCTCTTCCAATAACAAACTTTTAAAAACAAAGCCAACCAACATTATTTAAATCTAAATAGTGCAAAAGTTGGATCATGCCACTAGCGTTAATTTATTTTATTTGTGAAAATTTATTCTTAAACCTGTTAAAGAGTACAACTGAACTAAATGCTTAAGGGTATATATTGCTTTAACGAGACTCTGATTAAACCAGTGTTTTTATACCTTTTAATACTTACCGCCCACTTTTGTTACATTGGTGAGGGCCGCATTTTCCACCGCCCACTAATATTTAAATTGAAAAAAACTTTTTAAATCAACCTGCCCCCTGGCGTGTTAGTTATTTTTTAACTAGCCAGTCTTATGAGCTTATGAGGTAAGTAGGTAATTCATAAAAATATTTTTAAGATTTATTATAAATACTGGGGTAGTATATAATTGAATATTAAATCTATAATACATTTTATAATAAACTATTTTGCAAGCGTATCCCTGGTAACTACCCCGAGTATCAGGTATAGTATTTCCAAAATGAAATAGCCACCCTCACTTTCTGTTTCCAATAATGACTGACAGTATAACCATTATACCTGCTGAGTTTATGGTTCTGTTAAAAAGAGTTGCCAGGACCGTAATAATAATTTAAAATAAAAGTGTACTTATATGCTATCTAGAATGAACTGTATATACTCACATGACATTCTTTCACATTTTTATCAGGCTTAGGCTGGCTATATTTGAATTATAAATACAGTCATGTTTTGTTTTAAAGGCTTTATAGCCTATATCAGCGTTTATCAATCGGGGAGCCGCGGCCCCCTGGGGTTCCGTCAAAGCTTCGTCGGGGGGCCGTGAAGTCATATAAAATCGAAGCATGAAATTATAATAGAAAAACGCTCAATTTTGCAAAATATATTCATAAATATATGACATTTATATTCATTAAAATATATCTTTTAAACTTAAATAAAATAAATTATACTTATTTTGACAAATAATTTAAACTAATTAAAACGGTTCGCGTTGGAGGTACTTCAAGTACTTTCAAGTAGGTACGACTTGAACTTGCAATATTTTTTGTTATGCTCCGAGCTACTGTTAGCTAAAGAGTAAGGATGCGAAAGTGTTCAAAATGGAAAGCAACTTGGAACAATGAAACACTTACAATAAAACAATACAAATAAAAATACTTGCAAGCCATTATAGGTAATCGTAACAGATATTAAAAACATGTTTATGTAAAAGTTGTTTTTTTTCAAAAGTTTTATCCAATTATACCCAAAGTTCCTATATAAAAAATCGAAGTTGTCCTTGATATCCTGTACTTCCGGTTTATTCCGAAAATTTAAATACTACCATCCAATTATTTGGGTAAACTCTGGTCACCAAATTTTTTTCCCAACTTGCTCATACATCGTATTTTCGCGAAAAATCGTGTTTCCTCTATCTTGATACACCTTGAGATCCCTCCCTCGCTCCCCCTATATATATATATATATACATATATATATAAATAAATAAATATATATGTATCTATCGGATAGTTATCTAACGGATAATGAGACTGATGTATTGAATTCACTGCTTGGTAGTAACATTTATTCAGAAGATAAAGTTCCAGATAACATTAACTGTCGGATAGTTACCTAGTGGTTTAAATGCAGGTGGAAAGACCGGGCCTTAAGGTCATAAGGCCCGGGGGGGAGCACCTTAGCCCTCCAAATGAACCCGTACATAAAAAAAATTACCCAGTATAAAATTCTCGAGAGATAACTCCATTATACTTATCAACTATCTTACCAATAGTAATTTTCATCCCTTTCCGAGATCTCAGAATTATCATTGATTTTACCATAAAGGCCATGTCTCCAACGCTATAGCTCTATTTATATAAAGATACAAAGTAACAAAATATAAACTATTTTAGATCATATAGTACCAAGTAACTTCCAAATTTAACGTTACACCTCATCTTCAGTAATAAAAAAATAGTGTATTGGGCCCGGTAGTTCAATGTCAACCACCTGTATACTATTGATAACATATTAATATATGTGTTTATTCTCATAAAGAATTATTTTAAGCAATTCTGTTCCTTATGTATTAATTGTTAATGACTATATTCCTTAATGAGGTTTATCAGGACTAACCATCTTGATATGTAGTGATACGTGATTTTTGCAAGTGGCATCTTTATTTTTTTCTGACGTTTTTAGTTATTTTTAAGTAATAAAAGTACAGAAAATACTTGAAATAGTGTGTTATAGTGTGAACTTTAGTGTTTGGACTCCATGCAGACCAAAATTGGAGCGACTGGAAAGGTATGTGTAGAAATGTTTGTAAATTTTATAATGTAAGTCATTGTTATGTAGAATGTGCTTCTATGCACAATATAGAAACACATACATACATGCATACACTATCGGCTATAACTAGAGAAACAAAACTATTTTTTAAATCATTTTCATAAATCCTGATTATTGACTAAATGAATATTGAATTATATTGGTATAGCAACAACAATTTATAAGTTAGAACCTGCTCTTAAAAATATTTGTTGTACTGGTAAAATAAATAAAATAATTAACTTTCTGCTGCAGTAGACCATCTGCATATTTCTTTTGTAAGACCTAATAATAAAAGTATGCCTATATATACACACACACACACACACACGCACGCACGCACGCACGCACGCACGCACGCACGCACGCACGCACGCACGCACGCACGCACGCACGCACGCACGCACGCACGCACGCACGCACGCACGCACGCACGCACGCACGCACGCACGCACGCACGCACGCACGCACGCACGCACGCACGCACGGACGCGCGCACGCACGCACGCACGCACGCACGCACGCACGGACGCACGCACGCACGCACCCACACACACACACACACACACACACACACACACACACACACACACACACACACACACACACACACACACACACACACACACACACACACACACACACACACACACACACACACACACACACACACACACACACACACACACACACACACACACACACACACACACACACACACACACACACACACACACACACACACACACACACACACACACACACACACACACACACACACACACACACACACACACACACACACACACACACACACACACACACACACACACACACACACACACACACACACACACACACACACACACACACACACACACACACACACACACACACACACACACACACACACACACACACACACACACACACACACACACATATATATATATATATATATATATATATATATAGGGGGGCCGCAGACAATATTTAAGTTATTTTGGGGGGTCCCATGCCAGAAAAGGTTGAGAAATACTGGTCTATATAAAATACTTCAAATTTGCACAAACGTCATTCTTTTTTTTTTAAACAAAAATAAATCCTAGCAACTTCAAATAATTATACATATGGCTAGCTTTGTATGGAAATTCTATTCCATCTTCTTCCTCCTTTTTTATTAAAAGATGCACAGTCGGCACTATATTTTTCGAATAAAACTCATATATTTTTCTTATTATTGTTTTAGACATAAAACTATCTATTTTCTTGAAAACTTAAAACGTAAATCTGGTAGTTTTCGCAGCTGATTTTTGCCACGAACAATGATACGTTGGATTGTTCTATATGGGACACTAGTTATATCCGCAGTTCTAAATATAGGTTTGTCATTACCTTCCGATACTAACTTTTTATAAACGTTCAGTATCAGAATGTTGCAATCTTCTGACAAATGACATTTTTATTTGACATTCCACGTCAACGTCCACATTTTCGCACTCCAAATCACCTTGCACAAATTCACTATTGCTATTCACTATTCACTACAGAAATTAGGAATTTCTTCAAAATCAAATGGTCGCCAAAGAGCCACGTTGTTAATGTATGCACGCTATGAACGTTGAAAATTAACTAGTTACAAACAAGTTATTAACAAACAAGTATAACAACCCTTAAAATTTAGAAACAATAGGATTATAAATTTGGAAAATATACTTAATGGTATTAAGAAACTTCAATTGAATTAGTGTTACATCTATTTGATTTAAATGTAAAATTCCCTAATACCCTTTATATTCTTTTTATAGCAATAAGTCTTAAGATTACTTCCATAAACCCATTACCGCATTGTTAAGATTCTGAAAAAGACTGGCCGTTTCATTTTGGAAATACTATAGCAGAACGTTTTAAAAAGAACATATTCTCGTTTTTTCTAAGATCTTTCTTGTTCTTTCTTCTTAAGAAACTTTTTTTTATTATGTATGTATGTTTTAAAAATTATTACTTAACTTACTTAACGTGGACGTATAACTTTTGTAGGTTTTAGCTATTTTTACACTTATTTATTTTTTTCTTATCTCGTATGTTTATCTTACACGTAGATATATAGCTAAATATTAATGCAGTTTAAAAGTTTAAAATACATAATTCAAATAATGTTCTCCAAAATGACAGTAACATATTCTTTTTATATATTTTGTTCCACAAATTTGAGTTTATATATTTTGAATGTTTTTTATACTGTATATAATAATTCTGTCGCTCACCTGAAAATCTAAATTGCAATAGTGGGCGGTACCACCCCGGATATAAAATTAAATACACATTAATTATAAAAATATTTTATGAGACGGATAAAATACATGACAGGTACACATTATTCAAGAGTTCCCGTTACAACTTTTAATAGATAATATTTGACATGGCTCTCTGCAACCTTTGTAAGTAAAACATATTAATTTAGAAGTTTAAAGAAATAGATAGTTTTAATATTTCATTTATTTTTGTGAGAGTATTAATGCAAATCGTATTTAATTCTTTTATGTTTCTTATGCCGCATTCTGAGCTATAAATTAATGCACTGTGCGTAGCGAGTTATTTACTGTAGATTTTCACTAAGCAGTTTATCATATTATAGCTTAAGCGACTGTTCACAGCTACAAATTTAGTGCTCTGTACATTGTTCGTACATATAAAAATCAAAGTTAAGCCAGAATCACTAGCTTATCCCCTAGTCAACATAAATTAGTTAATCAAGGCTCAGATGATTTGCCAGAGATAAATAAATATGAAATAGAAGCAGCGATTAAAGAGCTAAAAATGAATCGAGCCCCTGGAGAAGATGGTATTATACCAGAAGCTCTAAAAAGAGGAGTCGAGGCAATATTAGAAGCTCTGCAACTTCTTTTCAACAAATGTTTAGAAGAAAGGAACAACACCAGAACAGTGAAATAGAGTAGACTTATAAGCCTTACCAGTCTTCTCAAAAGAATGCTTAAAAAATTTCTCAAAGTACGATGGAGAAACCGATGTGTTTTAAATCGAAAAATAAATTTGTGGATCAGACGGCAAACAAAAGTTTGCGATATAATTGGTAGAATTTCATGTCAGAAGTGGCAGTGGGCAGGCCATGTTGCTAGAGCCAATGATGGCAGATGGACCAGGAGAGTACTGGAATGGTGGCCTAGAGACAGTACTAGAAACCCAGTCAGACCTCCTACCCACAGGACAGAGAGGAGTAGAGATGCAAAGGGGAGACTATGTTCAGCTCTTTAACAAATATAATATTGCAACTTAAATAGTGTGGCACTACGTCGTTCTTTATTTTAAATATAAGTGTCAAAAAATATATTCTTTTAATAACATCTAGCCAGTTTAGAGCTTCTAACATCTGTTTAATATTTGTTCTCCCATTAACTTTTAAAACGATTCTCACAGCTCTATTTTGTAGTTTCTGGGAACGAGACGTTTGACTTTTATTGCACAAAAAAAGTAATGTGGCACAGTAATCTATATGTGAGTCACTATCGTTTTATATAGATTTACAGCCTGCAAATATATCAGTTTATTTCTTATCCTACAGAGAAAATATATATTTTTTGCAATCTTCTTACACACATAATCTGTATTATTTTCCATACTTATTTTATCATCAATTGTAATACTCAAATATTTAACGTACCTAACCCTTTCCTATTTTTCGTTGTCTAAAAATATATCCAACATTGGTACTTCTCTATTTCCTAATATCATATATATAATTTTACTTATATTGACTTTAAGACTATTAATTTTAAACCATATAAATTGTATAAATCGGATATTATTTTATTTAAACCATCATCAATATTGTCTACTATATAAATTAAAGTATCGTCTGCAAAGAGCTTAAAATTGGAAAATCGTAGAACCTTATATATATCATTAATGTACAAGATAAAAAGTAATGTCTCCAAGATTGTCTCTTGCGGTACTCCAATGTTTACCTCAACAGTAGATGAATCTTTATTATTTATCCCAGTTTTTTATTTTCTATTAGACAGAAAGCTTTCAAACAACTTTAACGCAATGCCTGTTACCCCACAAGCCTTTAATTTCGTTAACAAAATCCTTCGATTTATTGTTTCAAACGCGCATTTTAGATCCAAAAATATAGCAATTATAATTTTACCGTTATCTAATTCATGCCTCCAATCATTAATAATATAGTATGATGTATAGTATGACAGTGCTGCATCATCTGTACAAAGACTTAAATTGACATTATTTTCTATAGGTATCTCATTAATGTATAAATTGAAAAGTTAAGGCCCTAGAACAGTTTCTTGAGACACCCCTGTACGATTAGTTTTGTTAGTAAAACGAAAGTTGTTTAAATGAACGTTAAATTATCGGTTTGAGATATATGATTTTATTCAAAGTAATAAATAAGTTGAAAATTGGTATTTAATTAAATTGTGCATTAATTCGGTGTGCCAAATCGTGGAAAAGGCTTTCTTAATGTCGAGGAGTATCCCAGTGTATTTATTTAGACAGATGTTTACGGTTACGTCAACTAATCGAACTAGTTGATCAATTGAAATATACCTTGTGTCACATGTTTCAAAATATGTTTGCATAATATATTCAAATTTAACTATTCATATAAGTACAGGCAACATTGGCCTCCTCTTTTAAAATATCGCCTGAGACTGTCGCTTTTTCGTTTCACCCTCGTACTGCCATTGTATATGTATGGCTTCAAAATATAGATCTTAACGAAACAAGATTGACATCATAATACTTTTCTTGTAAGTATTGTACCAAATATTGGTCCAATCCAATTGAATGGGAAACGCCGCAAGACTTTACACAAAGACTTCAAAAAAAATTGAATTAATGGTTTTTGCAGTGACTACATTTTCCCTATGTAGCCGTGGCTAAGGTTGAATTTTGAACTGGTTGTTTTTCAATTGTAGTTACTTTAATTAATTTCGTCTGTATGTCTATCAAATATTTCTGTACACGAACTGCACATAACATGTATTCATTTTTCATTTCCAAATATGAAAGCTAAAACAAGCTGGTCTTTTTTTTTATTTTCCTGGAAAGTAGTTAACCCAATCCATCAAGCTGGGACATATCATGTTCCCGGTGGTGCACTAGACACTAGTGCTGGAAATTATAAACAATTACTGGCCTGACCTCATGCATTCACCGCACCCAACAATACTGTAATCCTATAATTCATCTACATTTCACTCTGCGCTTTTCAAAATTGATAACTTGATTTTAACACCTATTTCATTAACTAAAAGGTATTTAACTACATGAAAAAGTAGTGAAGTTTTCAATTTATTCCCACTTGATAAGTGAATTATATCTGACATCTATACAGGGTGAGACATGGTAAACCATCAATAACATCGAACCATAAAATGTAGTGTAATTGAATTTTTTGTAATTGTGTAACTAATAATATTGATATGAAAAGAAAATCTCACTGCAAATCGAACCCATAACCTAAAGAACTCGCATTTCAAACCACTGGGCTATCAAAGCGTGTTGGTTTGGGACTAGGATGCGTGTTTTTTAGGTTGTGGGATCGATTCCCAGTGTGGTTGTATTCTGATATCTATCTATACATATTAGTAGTGAAGTTTTTATTTTTTCCTTTCTGACTAAAATCTACATAAACTATTTCACATTTCATGTACTACGTTTAACCGTTTACAAAAAAAAAAAAAACAAAAATTCATTAATTCTAATATATAATATAAATATATAACAATACACAACAAAGACATAATTCTATTTCAGGTTTTCCTCTTTTCTTCTTCACCAGTTCCATCCATCTTGTGTTGGGTCTTAAATCATTGAGTATTTGTACAGCTGATTTGAAGTTCCTTAAGGCCTCTGTGCAGTCTCTTGTCAGATGTTCCAATGTTTATTCTTCTCTTTCACATATTTTGCATTTGTTCTCCTGCTCTTGTTGCCAGTACATATTTCCAGTTTCTTTATTTCCTACTCTGTACCTAGTTATCATCTTTGTATTTTTGTCATTTTTCCTTAGGTATTCTGCCGTTTCCATGGATACTAAAAACTTGTATCGCTTATTGTAGTTAGCGTTGTGGATTAGTTCCTGTCTGGTCTATATTTATCTTTTTCCCTTAAAATAATTTCCTCCAGCATGCTGTATCCTTGTCTTCGTCTATTTCCACTTCCATCAGCGAGTAGCCTTTCGTTTCGTAGAAACTCGGGCGTTTTTGTTCTCATTTATTTTTTTCCTGTCTTCTTACTTCTTGTCTTTGTATTTCTTGCCAGCTATCGAGTACAAGTTCCTTCCAAGGAGTCAGCCTTATCTTTTCATCGTAGCTGACAGCTCTTCTTGCTGAGTAACCATCGCAGATATTTATATTGTACTCTTTCTACCCTTTCTTGTTTTCGCCAGCTCCATATTTCAGTTCCATATAGCATAATGCTAAGTATTAATTTTTCGAAGAGCAGACATCTTAACTTGAAGTTACTTTTAAATTTTCTTTCGCCAATTCCCCAAACTTGTGCGAGGGCTATATTTGCCTTTCTTGTTACTTCCTTGATATGTGCCTGTTCTTGTCCGTTCTTTTGAAAAGTATATCCCAAATATTTAAATGTTTTTACCTTTTCTAGTTCTACTCCGTGCCAAAACCATTTTTCATCTGGTTCTCTCCCCCTTGCTTGGGAAAATCTTATAATTTTTGTCTTTTAAGTATTAATTATCATTTCTTTTTCCTCTAAGTATTTCTCCAATCTTTTTACTATCCAGGTCATTTCTTCCTTGCTTTTTGCCACTATTACTTGGTCATTTGCGTATGATAGCGTACAGAATTTAAAAAAAAAAAATCTATTGACGCCGGTGATATAAAGTCAGGGGAGGTCCCTGAAAGTTGGGTGAGGTGAATTAGATCCAGGCTTCAGGTGCGAAAAGGCCTAAAAAAAATTTTTGGTCGGTGTCTTTCTTCCTTCTGTCCATATTTACAGCGATGTCCCTTCGGATATGAAGTGGTGTTTTTCCAATGAACATGTATACTTTTTATATCGATGTTGGCTTTAGACATTTATATCTTACTATGTACAAAAAATGTTGAGAGCTTATGTTTTTAACCAAAACGGTATCTTTAAAATTCCGTTTGTTTTGTACCATCTTTAATGATTGCTTTGTATGTTATATGAGTGCGTTGTATATTTTATTTTACAGAAAAACAACAGAGCGAACAAAGAAAAAAAGGATCAAAGCGTATTGTATGTTATAAAGATATGTAAAAGCTTGCCCATGACAAATATGCAACTTATTTAACTGTTGCGATGTGCGGGTTTCAGAAACACAAAACAAGGCTGATTACATACATAATTATCTGCAATAAAGATTAAAGAACTTTATAGAATAATGCCGGGTTTACATGTGTTTAGTACCTAAATTATGTAAGTAAATCAAGCTGCTAAATTTAACAGTAATTACCTTATAGGTCAGTCGTTCAATCAACGCAGTTGGAAATTTTGAATCATAACTTCAGTGACAAACTTAGTGGCGAAAAAATAACAAAAATTTTTTTAGCATGTGAATGATAGACTAAAATTGCTTTTCACTCTTTTATTTTACTAAAACATACCTTTTGAAGTCATATTTAGTTTCTGTTTGATAGTCGTTTTGAAGATTTACAAATTTTAAAAGTGTTTATTAATATAGTGTCATTTGTATTGGTACCGCTAAATAAAACGATGTTTACATTTGACATTTTATAATACGTTCTGATGTGTTTTGATACTTGTGCTCACATATCCAACTTAAGGTAATTTCTAAAAACCATTTTTATTTAGTTTGTTGTTTATTTAGCAGTTTTGTGTTTTAGTTATATATTTTCTTATAGATATCTTAAAGATTTCCATTTGATATTGTGTGTAGTGCATAGCTTTTTAGGTTAAATTCAACGTATTTCTATTTTCTTTTCTTTGATCATATTTTTGGTTCACAGCAGCCCTTTTTATAGAGACTATTTAACCTATTAGTATAGTTTATTTGTTTATATTCTGTTCTTATTCTTATATTTTCATTTCATTACGATACAAGTAACACCGTACGAATATTACATTCGTTAAATGGATGCTATGTAGACGTACTAAATATGACGTCACAAAAGCATATGACGTTTCCACTGACGCAACTGCACTGTTTCTCCGAATACCCTATATGTGTTTACCAGGGTGGATTTATAAATAGTGTGACCTCTTCGGCATAAACCACGCTGGTAAAACTTGATACAGATGTGAAGTTATGTTTTCTCACATGTCAGTATAGGTCAGGGGTCGGGGAACATTTTTACCCATTACCTAAAGATATATTTCTTTACACCAACGTTACCCAATTGACTTGTAAAAAAAAATTAAGTGACAAAAAAGGTCCTCATTTCTCAAAATCCAAATGACGAGCAAAAAACAAAAAGGTTCTCACCTCCCAAATCTAAATGATTAGCAAAAAAAAAGGTCCTCACCTCTCAAAATCCAAATGACGAGCAAACACAAAAAAGGTCCTCACCTCCCAAAATTTAAGTGATGAGCAAAAAAAAAGGTTCTCACTTCCCAATATCTAAATGATGAGCAAAAAAAAGTCCTCGCCTTCGCAATGGCGCCCATTAATCAAGCCCCTCACTGCCCTTTTCCTTAGTGCGCTACTAACACGTTTATAAAATAGCAAATTGGAAAAATGTCCTTATTACCCCCAAAAATTTAATTTTTACCCCATTTGGGGTAATTTACCCCGGTTCCCCGCCCAATAGTATAGGTAAACCTTTTTAAGATTGCAGCGGCCAAGTTAAAACTAATCTAATAGACAACAGCAACTTTTGGACGTCTAAAAGGAATTTAACTGTATTTTTAGGATTTTGTAGGTATGACCACCAAAAAACCCTTATGACATCATTCATGTGTCTGTTTGTCTGTCTGTACAGTAGAAATTGTAGCCAAACGGCTAAATATAGAAAGTTGAGATTTGGTATGCGTATACAACTCTTTGACCCACATATAGAAAAAATACTGAGAGTTCAAAAAACACATCCCAAGATAAATATAAAAAAATATGTATTTAATAAAAAATTAATATATTTTTTTAAATTTTTGTGTGGCATACCAAATAAAACCTATTAATGCGTGGATCAATAAACACATTTTTATTTCCTTAAAATAAAAAAAAGATATGGGATTTTTGGCAAAAATATAGTAAAAAACCTTTGTCCCCCACCTTATCTCTCAGAGGGGTTGATCTAAAAACCTGAAAAAAAACTTCATAATGAATATTAATGAGAACCGGAATAGTTCTACAGGACTTTTTGAACAGATTAGTTTTTCGAAAAATGTCGATTTGTTTTTGTCGTCGATAAAAACAAAATTCTACCACTCTGAACACATTGTTAATAGAACAAATATTCGTAGACATCCAGTATTATGTTGGCTTATTACACTTATTAAATACCTACAAAATCCCAAAATATCTGAAAATTCACACTTCACATCAATTTTTATATTTTAATTTGTGTTTTTTTTTTTTTATATTTTATTTTTATTAATAATAAGTGAAAAGACATCCCTTTTCACTGTTTTGAAATACATATGTCGATTCACTGTCTTATATGACCAATAACTATACCTTGTTGCCATATATATTGTAAAACGTTTACGGTTAAATTCCACAAAACGCTTAAAGATATTTTAAATTTCTTTTAGTACATAATACATAAAGGCATATAGAGTCAACAATCTTAAAATTACTACTATAGTCGGATTGCTGATAGGTGACGGTTACATGTATGTATCAAGTAGTGCATTCATATAATAATCTAGTTACCATTTTTCAGCGATTTTAAAAATGTTTTTTGTTATTTGTGTTAACTGTCAGTGTCTGGTAATAAATATTAATTAAAATACAGCTTGCGGCCAATTATTAAATTCACAAACTTTAATTTTAAATCTGCTGGAATAAACAACAAATTATAATCCAAAATTTACGTATGAGTATAAATTTTTCCTTATTTATAATTATAACCTTAAAATTAATAATTTAGTTTGAGTACTGCTGTAAATTTATGTTCGCGCTCTAATTAGTAAAGATATCTACGAATCATGCCATTTCTTTCAAATTTTTTGTTTTTTATTCAAATAATTTGGAAGGTTAGTTGTCAACTTGCGTCACTATACGTTACTATGGGTATGCAAATAATTATAATGATATAGACAGAGAAAGCATATAGTATTGAATATCGATACTTGTAGCAACGAACAGTCACTTATCAGCAATCCGACTATATTATAATTGTATTGTATTTTTTTCCCCAGTATTATGCAACTGGACTTGTGCACTACTGTACAAATCTGTATAGTTACTGGTTAAATAAACAGATAAATAAATAAAAAAGAATTTGTCAACAAGGGAAATTCATGTTGATATGGTTAATATATTGGGGGAGGATGTCTCTTCCTCTTGTCGCTGAGTGATTGAGTTCAAGACAGGAAGAACTAATGTTGAGGAAAGTGGTACGACTTTCGACTATAAGCTTGGCATAATTTTCATAGACAAATCCCGTACGGAACCCAGGGTAGAATATTGCTAGAATTTCAAAATATTACTGCAGAACTGTGAATAGAAATTAAAAATATCACTTGAATAGCACACGGCAGATGTTCTGTCCCGAACACCTCAAATTTCATATTCAGTGCCCCTTGAATAAAGCGCCCCAATACAACTCATTACCTGCATACCGTATTTAGCCGGCACTGCATATGGCAACCCTATATATGGTGATGTGTTCAAGTAGAGTGAACAAAAAGACAACCACACACATTTACACCAAAAAATAATTTCGAATTGTCATTCTCACCCTAAAATATTTCGTTATTGTCGAGATACTCGAGCGAAACGGGGAATTTTTTTTGCGTCCCGTGCAAAAACATGCCTTAATTAATTTGTAATCTCACCACGTATTTGAGCGCTTAGCTGGAAATGTTATGTAAACCACCCTTCTCCATTTTTTCCCTCGATGACGTCCTCGATAAATTGAATGATTGGACTTTAACGATTTCCCTTTATCCTTTTATCACGGCTTTGTCCTCATCCTATTAATATCTACGGTTTAAAAATCAATGTTGTGATATTTATGACATGCCATCCGGTAACACATGTCTAGTCATGTTCTGTCTTTACTCATTTATGCTTGTTCGCTTTAGTCCTTTTTTCTCTTCGATTAGGCACACTTGAGCACAACCAACGAACATGTACTGAATTTGAAAATTATTTATGGCTGTTTTAACAAAAAATATATGTTTAAGAATGAATTTTTTACGTTTTATTTTATAGCTACGAAATTTCATAAAAAAGATACAAATATAATTGTGTAAAGAGAGCAGTCAGGATAACTGAATCGCTAAACGCGATATGTAGGATGCAGAAAATTAATATCAAAATACTCGGGGAGGATGAATTTTGTATTTTGATATTAATTCTTTACGTTTTACGTATTGCGTTTCAGTTATTCTGGATGACACCTTTAGACATTTATCTATATCTATAAACAGTAATCTCTTCACTTACGTGGTCTCCTTTTACACGAATTCACATTAACGCGGTTGTAAAAGTTTAAATATCCAGTTCCCATCCATGTTCATTACGGAAATTCTTTTCAGAATTTTAGATCAATCTCTTTGGGAGATAGGGTGGGAGACATAAGTTTTTTGACACATTTTTGGAAAAAACAAATAAAAAAAAAACATTTTTAAAAAATAAATATGTGTTTGTTCATCCACGTATTAAGAGGTTTCATTTGATACCCCACTCAAAATTTTTAAAATATATTATTTTTTTATTAAATACATATTTGGTTATAGTGTTTTTTTAATTCTGAATATTTTTTCTATATGTAGATCAAAAAGTTGTATAAGCATGCTAAATTTGAACTTTCTACGTTAAGCCGTTTGGCTACAATTTCTACAGTACAGACAGACGGACCGGCAGACAGACAGACACACGATTGACGTTATAAGGGTTTTTTGTTGGTCATATCTACAAAACCCTAAAAAGGGCGGGAAGATTTAAAGAACACAGCCCTGAATGCTGTCTGGAAATATCTTTGTATTTCCAGCTCAATACATGATTCCAGTTTATTATAAATTGTTGACACCGGAATTGCTGAGATAGTGGCAATAGGTCAACAATTGGAAGGTGATGGATTTAATGATTTGAATACTCCTAAAACAGCTGTAAATGGCCCCCTTTTAAATATTTCTCTAAACATTAATGAGATTATGTCAATCTTCAAATCTTTCATATACAACCAGTGGCAACAAGAATACATAGATTCTCTACAGTTCAAAGGATCATACTATGGTCAAATTCAACATCTTCTTCCTAGAAAGCTTTGGTTTTCTTCTCACCAAAACAGATCTTTTATATGCACTTTTATCCGGCTTAGATTTAATCACACCTCCTCTCCATATCATCTGCATAGAATTAATATGGTTTCGTCTCCTTTCTGTCCGTGTGATAATTTGTCTGTCAGCGATTCGAACAATTTATTCTTTTAATGCCGAATTCATTTTGGCAATCGTAACTTATTCCTTCAAAATTTAGTTGTCCAAAAAATATCCCTACCTACCAATATTCAGACTCTTCTTGTTACTAACTCTCTAGATATTTATTAATTTTTAAAACATTGTAATCTCTTCCTTTATACCTGGCTAATAGCCAAAAGAGCTAAAGCCAGTAAATAAAAGGAAAAAAAAATCTTCTAATATTGAAGAACTTTTACAATCACACGATGCTGAATTGGCAAGTAATGATCTTATTGAATTAAACCAAGATAAGAACAGAAACAGAGAAAACGAAGAACCACATTACTGGTTTACAATCCAGAACATCCAAGATTTCATCTATGGTTTAAAAAGTCATTGATTTTATTGAAAACGTAGATCCTGATGGCGAAAGATGTGGCACAATCTGTAGGGAATAAAAAACTCAGATGGCACCGTATGAACTTATTTATCACCAATTTCAAGTTTTCTTTTTTTGTTTTACACACGTCTTCGTAGCCCATTGGTTATGAGACTAGGACGAGAAATCCTTAGGTTGAAGATTTGTTTCCCGGGGAGGCTGAATTTTGTTATTAATTATCAAAAAAAAAAGGTGAAAAATATCTAGTAATTTAATTGTGATAATAGTTAAGATGCATCTATCATTTCTGAATTGACCGCCATTGAGTTTTTTTCATTCAATTGACTCGTTCGAATTTTACAGCGATTTTCGTATTTCGATTTTTTTTACCCCTGATTTTATTATGGTCGACTTATCGAGAAGAAGCGTATATGTGTAAAATTTTGACGGCAACAGAAATATTTGAACTTTTGCAAATAGCTTTTGGAGAAGATGCTGCTTCGATCTGCTTGTTTGTCCCGAAACGCCCGAATCACTTCCAAGTTCGGGCGTTTTGAAAGGTATTAATTAAATCAAAGATAATGAGAGATCGGATCATCAGTTCACAGCATCCTTATGATTTAGCGGATTTCGGCGAATAACATAATCTCATTCGTTCGCCATCCATTTTACTCACCTAATTTGTGGCCCCGTTTGGCTCTTTTGTTTACTTTTATTTTGTTTCCAAAACTGAGTAGTACGTTAAATGGGCGCTATTGAACTTTTATAGAACTATTCTAACGTCTGAAGAGAAAAATAAAAAGTTAAGTGTGAATTCAAAATGTGACAGTATTTTGAAGATGTTTATTTCAATGTGAAATAATGCGGGAAGTTAGTTATCATGGACACTTCGCCGGGTGAACAGAGCGCATTTGCAGTCAAAGCATATTACCAAAATGGGGAAAGTTTCGTCTGTGCGAGACGAGCGTTTCGTTTACACTACCATTTACCGCCTCGCGCTCGTGTACCACCTAACAATGCTATTCAAACGTGGGTTAGGAACTTTGAAAGAAATGGATTCGAGTTGAAGTGGCCGCAATACCGCTAGAAATGCTGCGCTATGTTATGGGCAGCTTTGCAACGAGGCTGCAAGAATGTGTGCGACAAAATGGAGGCCACCTTTCGAAAATTATTTTTTTAAATGAACGATTGTGCATTTACACATTATTTCCATTCGTGTAGATTATGTTTTCATCAATACATTTTACAAAAGATAATTTTTTGAATGTTTTCTGTATTAAAAATAAATTCTATGACGCTAATACGCGATTTTTTCTTTTTTTTTATCAAATCTCGAATAAGTACAAACCTGTATATCCCTGTGAGAAATTTCTATAATAAACACTGTCTAACACACTCTTAAATATAACTGTCAGCTGAGAGAGATGACGATTAAATGAACGAAAGAGGAAGAACAGAACTCAACTGGACATGTGTTATTCAACGGATTCTCATAAATATTAGGATATATTCAGAAATTGATATAATGCACAGATGTTTGCGATTTTTTTATACATAAATTTATATTTAAAGCTGATGTTACAAAGCAGAAATCTCGAGAATTTCAACAAATAAATCTAAATATTAGAATGAAAATATGGGTTCTATCATGCTCTATTGAAAAATTTGAATTGTAGCCCTTCAGATTAAGATATCTCTCTCTCCTTTTTGGAGAGCTACTATCAGTCA